>JAKSZT010053783.1:8806269-8872656 GCA_026826555.1 Tolypeutes matacus
AGGGAGTGAATTCTTCAGATTTGATTTTCAAAAAGTTTTCTTTGGTAGCAGAATGGAAATATTCTATATTGGAAACAGAAAGATAATTTTAAATGTGGTTGCAATACCCCTAGTCAAGAAAGATAATGTCCTAAATGAAGGTAGTTGCAGAGAAGATCAGGAGAAAGAACTTAGAGAATGATTGGTGGATGGATGACCATGGAATTCTGAAGAAGAAACATTTTGGCAGGAAAGATAATGAACTCCTTTGGTCCTTAAAGTTTTGGGCTTGCTGAATTTGTGGGCTTTATAGGTCATCCAGGCTGATGTATCCATGAGGCAACTGCACACAGAAATATGGGTGTAAAGAGAGTTGTCTGAGATGAAGATGAAATTGGGGGTTCATCAGCTTTTAGATGAAAATATAAGCATGGTGTCCTAGCATCCTTGGACTTCCATAACAACAACCCATCAACTGGATGATTTAAAACATCAGAAATTTATTGCCTCATAGTTCTCAAGGTTAGAAGTCCTTGCTAATTTAATTTATTGCTGCTGAGCTGCTATAGGCTCTGGATTCTTCTTGCTTCTTCCTAGCTTCTGGCAGTGGCCAGAAATCGCTGGTGTTCCTTGGCTTCTGGCATAACTCTGTCTCTGCCTCCGTCATCACATGGTCCTCTCCTCTCTCAGTGTCTGTCTGTGACTCCTGTCCTCTTATAAGACCACCAGTCACATTGGATTAAAGCCTCACCCTTCTCAAATATAACCTCATTTTATGTTAACTAATTTCATTTGCAATTACTTTATTTCCAAATAAGGTTACATGCACAAGTCCTGGAAGGTTAAGGCCACAACATATCTTTTTGTAGACACAATGCAACCCATAAGACATGTCTTTGGAATGGGATGCTAGGAGAAATGGCCCAAAAGTCTTTTCACTGATTTGTCATTTTTTCTGTGTTGCAAATAAAATGTTTATGCTTAAAGGAAACTAATTTCATTTTTCTCCTTTAGGTTATATGGAAAGGGAAGGAGCAGTTATGAAGACAGTTGTAATATTTTATCAGAGTGACCATGACCATGATATCCAAACATCTGCTATTCTCTTATAATTACTAGATGAAATGGATGATGATTTGTTTTAGTGTTCTCTTGAAAAATATTGTATTCAAGAAATGTAATTGATAATTTTGGGACTCTTTAATGAAAACAGAAAAAGACCATTGAACTCCTTACTCCCATTTGTAAAATAGGCCATAGCCCCAAACTCTCTTTCTCTCTCTTTTTTAAGGAAATCATAGATGGAAATAAAAGTTAAGATGGACATAGGCTTTCCAATTTTCATTTACTGATTTCTTTGTTCCTAATACAGGTGCTAAGATTTACTCATCCTTAAGAATAATTTTAAAAATCCTTAGACTAAGAAAATATTTTGCATCTTTCCCATCAGATTCTATATTTTTTAAGTGTGTATGCCCTCAACTGTCATTTAACTATTCATACTTAATAAGGATACTAAAAATTTAGTACATTCTCTCCCATTAGTGTTGATCAAGTCTAAATGCTTGATTTGAAACTTATTTTTATTCATACCATAATTACAGCCTATAGCACTAATATATTTTAACTTCTCTTGCAAATAATTCTATCTCATTTGCCTACTCAATGTTTGTCTATTCCCCAAACTTTGCCTAATCCTTCCTTTTCTTCTTTTGTCCTGTATCTGATGTGACAACATTTAGTAATTTGTTGAGATGCCCCTATCCAATGATGCATGGGTTAGTGTCTCACTTTGAATTGTGAAGAAAGGGAACAGAATATTTTCTGAGAGGGACCCTTGTCCCTGGGACTCTACCCTTGATAATTTGCCAGAAGCTGGGACTGCTAATCTCAGGGTCATAGAGGAAGACCCATCTGTTTTCTCAGGCTTCCGCTCTTGGGGATAGATGTGAAGGAAGCTCTGCTAAATCTCGGGGGACTGGCTGGGATTTTAGAGACACGTTTATAGTTTAGGTCTGTGAAGAATCTCCATGACTATTAAGATAAGACATTTTATGCTATTTAAAATATACTTAGAGCATATTTACTATTGCAATAGTTATTTAAAATAATAGAATATTCTCATCCTTTCTTATATTACTCTATAATTAACCCACAGATTTCATAGAGATTCATTCAAAATAATAAGGGCTGGAACATATTTAGAGACACGCAGATATATATATGTGTGTGTGTGTGTGTATACACACACAGAGAGAGAGAGAGGCTTGAAAGTGAAGTTTTAATATGAGTGACTATAATTATATTAATAAATGCTCAGTTTGTTGTGTAGTTTATAAAGTTCTATATAACATTCCGTTATGATTGAATATTAATAAAATTATGTATTAATGCATTAAATTTTTAAAATTATTTAAAATATAGTTAAGTTCATTTTATTTAAGTTTATATCATCCTGCTTCACATTATAATCATATTTGTAATATGTTTCCTGATTTCTCTTATCAGTTTTAGAATCCATTACCTCACCGGATGGAGCTCAAATTAAGTTATTCTGCTATCTTGTGGTTGCAACTTGAAATAGCAAATGCTGTATTCAGGAGTTAGAGTTCAAGCTTAGCTGTTGAGATAGGAAAAAAAGAGAGAGAGAGAAAGCTAAAGTACCCCAAGAGAACTTGCTCTTAATCAAAATTTCAATAGTTATCAAATCAGTTTCCTTTAGTGCCCAAGGCAGACCCTGGAAACAGGATAGTCATCTTGCAAATCCACTAGAGATGGATCCAGAGCCTATAGCAGCTCAGCAGCAATAAATTATTATCCTTTAGTGGTCTTAAAGAATTAAACCTCCTACTAATTTTCTCCCAGAAACTCAGACTCTGAGGAATCAAACCAACTGATTTTCTAATATCAAAATTAATTCACTCCTGTGTAGTAAACTTCTTTTTCCTTTTCTCATTCAAGGCAGGGTTAGAGTCAGAATCTCTAGATGCTGTCCTACAAAGATGGAAGGACATATTCCAGTGCAACTTTCTTTATATTGGGTAATGGGAGTAGTGATTTCTGGCAGGAAGAGAAAGAGTAAGGGAGAAAAATCACAGTTTTCAGTTTCCAGAGTTCTGCAGTTTTGCTGGTTTCCTTATCCCCCTTCTCAGGCACTGTGAGATCATTCCTGGGGCAGCTTTCATGTTCATAGGGTAAAAGGACTTGTCCCCATCCTCCTGCTCTGGACCCAAATTGACAATGGGTCTTGCACTTAGCATTACTCTAATAGTTCTCTAAGGCAGCTCACTTCCTCACTTGTGAAGGAATAACTGGCTTCTGTGCCTATGCTTCATTTTACAGACAGACTGAAGGATGCCCCAATAGTTAAGAAATAACACTGGTTTTTAATTACACAGTATTGACTGCAGAATTGGTGCTGGAACCAGGTTTTCATGAGTTGAAAGGAACCTTTTCAATTCCTTAGGTACACTGTGTTTGATCTATGTTGTTTATGCCTCAGCTTTAATTATTTAAACTTTATTCACTAAGTCTCACTGTAATGTACTCAACAAATGGACACACATCTGCTCAGTTCTACCACCATGTTTTGAAAACATCTTTTCCTTTACAAAGCCCTCGATTTCCTCTGGCAGATGCTGAAAGTATTATTGGTGTCCAAGAGGCTTCTGTCTTAATGAGTAGCAGGTGTGGTCGAATGCCTTATTATTTACCATTTCCTCACCCAGGATACTGTTCTGTGCTTTAAGACATTTATGCACTTCTCCATCAATGGCTTCTTTATTTCATATGGAATATCTCTGTGTCTGAAATGAATGTTACACTTCACACTAAACATTGACATTCGTTATCTCAGAGACTGCCTTCACCGACTAGGGACAGCAATGGAGGTCTGCTGAAGCAATTCTGCTAATGTCTCTCAGATTAGGAGGTTACTTGAGGTCATGGAGTAAGGTAGTGATAGGAACGAAGGAGGGGTGGAGGAAGGAAACTTCCCTGTGAGATGACTATATTTTCTGATCGCACTTTAGTTTCTGATCTTCACTGTATGATAGGAGACCCTTCCCATAGCCTGATCTCTCCTGATGAATTAAAGCGATTCCATTTTGGATTTTTTTTTTTTTTTAACGTTATGCTGTGATATTAAAGAGCAAAACATCTTTTTTAGATATATGATAGTTTTTAATCATAAGGCTGAATCCAAGTGATTGTAGGTTTTAGGATTCATTAAAACAATGGAGCATGAATTCTTTGAGAATATAGAGTTTACTTAGATTTTGTTTCTTACCTTCTTGGAATTCTGCTCTCACTAGGCTCAAAGCTTCTTGGAATCTGATTGATTTTTTTCCATTTCTTCAAATTTCTAAGGCCTCTTCTTTTCTTGCAAATATATGCAAGACAACAGGGTACAATTTCCTGGTTTAATATATGTTTTTACAAACATCTAGGTATAGTGTTTGAATGATGGTAATCTTATGGTGTGAAAGAAAAATGAACGTCTGTAGCAACCCTCTTCTTTAGATTTAGTTGGTGTACTGGTCCTTAACTGTGTCAGGATTGATTTGTTTTCTTGTTTTTAGGTCACTTGTCCACAGAGAGCCAGGCAGACCTAGGTAGACAGGTATTGAATTTTCACTCATTAAGATTACAGATACCACTTATAAGATATTTTAAAAATATTTAAAAAATGAGTTGAACTAAAGAACGAAATTATCAGTTATAAGGAATTATGCCAATGTCATGCTTATATGTATACATAATTATAATATGAAAGTTTGTATGAATTTATACATCTTTTTAAGAAGTAAAGCCACTCTAAGGTTTAAGACGTTTCATTTGCATCATGCTATCTGGGTTTCTGGAACCGTTGAGAATAAAGCTCAAGACTTACTATGTATTTTTAGGATTGGTCCACTAAACATCCTCTGCTGGAAGTGAGCCAAGCTTTTTAGTCAAAATGGTTTCATGGGAAGGAAGTGGTAATACAGCTGAAGTTTTGATTTCATGAACACCTCAAGAGAGCTTTCAAATACGTTAAGGTTGATTGGACTGGTATCGCCTGTATTTTGCTCTGACCATTTGAGTCCAACTTTCTAATTCTTGCATCTATATCTAACTTGTATTTAGGAAGGAAAATGTCTGCAGAAACTATTTGATGTGTAGGTGGTCATAAGCCTCCTTAAGCCTTCCTTTCCTCAAAGCAGGAAGGCAGCATTTGCCAAACGTAAACAAAGGTGATTGCCAAAGCCTGTGTTTCTTTTGTAACTATGAAACCACAATTTCAAATGTAAATTTAGCATCACACAACTATGGTGAAATGATTTTCACAAACACTTTTTATACTATTTGAGAAAATACTTATTTCTATGTCTTTTTTCCTATATTCTGGTTTGCCTTTCAGTATAAATCTGCAAAACCTTTTGAACTTTAGCATTTCTTTCCTAGTCTAAGCAGAAAAATCTCCTATTAAAAAAGTTTCCAAAATTTAACACATTGCGCACTAATATTTATGGCCCATTCTTTACCTAAGACCATGGTCTACCTGCAACCTAAAGGGATAGGAAACTGGTTCAATTTCTTAGAAATTGAGTAGAAATATTTCAAGGTAAAGTAAAAGAGGAAGAAATCTTACCCAAATTTCAGGGGCTTTGACTTATTTTTTTCTTACTTTGATCAGGAGAAGTAAATTGACATGTAAAAATCTGAATCTTGATCAATGACTCCCCACCCTCCAAAGGTAACAGTAAGATGGCAAAGGTAAAATTAGTTGCAAAGATGGTAGTAGCTTAAAGGAGTTTATAGTCCAATAAAAAATGAGCAGTTCTGTTTCTCCTATTTGAAGTATTGGCTTCACCCATTGCTGTTCTCACTTTTAGGTCCTAAAGACAAAATTATGGGCCCTGAGTAGGACTGGTAGATTACCTTCTGGAGATTGGCTTGGCAAATGTCAGATTATTCTAAGAGGATAGAACTTTAAGGGTAGTGCGACTATTTTGCCACTGAAAGCTAGGGCAAACTTTGAAGAGTTTGAGCCTTGCAGATGGAGAATCAACAGTTGTATCTTAACTTCTCCCATCACATGCAGCTTTCTATTAATCTTTCTATCACTTCTCTCTTTCTTTATTACTTCAAATAATCTCTTCTCACATTTGAAGAAGACAGATAGGTTAACCAGGATGTATCCAACCAGCTCTGTCCTGTGACATGTTAACCCTAGAAAAGGAAGGTTTACTGCTGGATGAAAATATGAATATTTAAGAAGTATTCCTTAATGAAATAGTGAAAATGAGCTTCGCAGTAGGAATTGAGACACAGGTCTCTTACTAACTTCTCTCTTGCTTTTTTTTTTGTTGTTAAAGATTTATTTATTTACTTTATCCGTTTAAAACGCCCCCCCTTCCCCATTTGCTGTTTTTTTGTGTGTCCATTCGCTGGGCAATTCTCTGTGTCTGTTTCCTGCCATCTCTTCTCACCCTTCTCCTCCAGTCTTCACCAGGATTCAATCCTGGAGACCTCCAATGTAGGAGAGAGGTGTTCTGCCACCTGCGCCACCTAAGTTTCTGGTTTTTGGAGCTTTTGGAGCATCTCGTCTTGACTGTCCCCTGCGTCTCTCTCCTGTTACGTCATCATCTTGCTGCATGGCTCCCGGGGCCTGGCGGCTCAGCGGCACACAGAGCCTGGCAGCCCATGCGCCTTCTATATATATATTTTTAATTTTACCGGGAGGTCCCAGGGATCGAACCCAGGTCCCTCCATATGGCAGACGGACGCCCAACCATTTGAGCCATATCCGCCCCCCTCTCTCTTGCTTTTTGACATACTTCCCTTTTACAACGAAATATCTCAGTTTTGTCATGTTCCTGATAGCTAAATTAGTAGAAATCTCAGTGATAGATTCCAGAATATAGGTTATCCAAATGCAAAACATATGCTGTGTCTCCTCATTAGGAAGAATGTGAGATATTTCTGACAACCTCCATATTTTGAAAAGTACAAACCATTGCTATCAACTCCTAGAGGAGCCAACAAGCAGATATTTTGAATATGAGCAGAGTATCAGCCCTAGGAAAAATTAGATGCTAGACAAAGTATATTTTTATAAAACCCATGCTTTCTTTTTTTCTCCATTTGCTCTCTCTTTCTGCTTCTAGATAACCTGACAACTATCTTTTTCAACTTCTTTTCAATGAAGGGTCAACTAATCTTTACTTAAGTGGTAACTATAGAGATGTTTTACCCTCTTCAAGAGCAATTGCCTTTATTATTTATTTATTTATTTATTTTTAAAGATTTTATTTTATTTATTTATTCATTTATCGCCCCCTTGCTGCTTGTGCTCTCTGGGTCAGCTAACCACGCCGTGGGGGCGGGCTTGCCTTCACCAGGAGGCCCCGGGAACCGGCCCGGGGCCTCCCATATGGTAAAGGGGAGCCCTACTGATTGAGCCACAGCCGCTTCCCAGCAATTGCCTTTAATAAGGAGCTACTGAAGGTCAAAAAGTTCTGGCTTTAAAATTAAAGGAATGAGTCTAGAATGCTAGCAGTTCAGTGACTTCAAAAATTAAGAACGATAATTCTGAGGACACTTAGGTGTTCCTCAAATCAGATCATATGGGTGACCACATGTTCCACGCAGTCCATTCTTGTTGGATATGTGTTGTGATGCCTCTTCCCCCTTGGTCTCCAGTCTGCCCCTAGCACTGTATGTGTAGAATTTCTGTTTCTACTGGGAAGAAGAATGTTATTTCTTCAGGGGAAATTCCCTGAGGGATGTCTTAAGAGAGCAATTACATCTTTCCCACCTCTTATTCTTCCCTCAAAGTGTGGAGGGAATTGGGAATTTAGGGGCACTCTCTCTCCCCGAGTAGTGAGCAAGAATTCACAAGTCTTATTAATGGATATATCCTCCATAAATCTAATCCTGACTATTTTACAGAATCCCATTATTTTAGAAAACTTGCGTCAAGATGGGACTTTTGGATATAATACTATCTGCTTGTGTATCCATTTTATTTGATTATTATTCTTAGTGGAAAGAGTTAAAGGTATAATTTAAGAGAAAAAAATGCTTGGTGGAATTTGACAATAGTAAGAAGCAGTGGTGCGCTAATTTGGACATTGTACATATCCCAGCTTGGAATCTCAATTTTAACAGTAGCTCAAGTGCTAAGTCATGCATATAGCTGTTGTAGAAATGGCCTCAGAGGCTGTTTCAGGCTGTGAAGACTATTGCACCTCGTGTGCTTTGCTAAGGAGATGCTCACTCCAGTCAGCAACTAATTCAATACACTGAGTCAGTTCTCAAAGAGAATAGATAGCATGCATGATCTTTAACATATTGGCTAAAGAGTGGCGGAATACATGCAATTTCATTTCTAAGGCAATGAAGTGCTGTCTGTAGATACAACAAGATATTTCAGAAGTTATAAAATGGCACTTCTTTTTCTGTAAGTTGGGAAAATATGTTATAGATAGTTGGAGATTCATTTACACATTTGGAATATGCAAAAAGAAAGGTCACTTATAATTGGCCTTATTTTAAAAATATGAAAATGAACCAATCATTCATCTTCATATGGTATACAGTATTGCATCCAATTGAGGAGTGCAACCATAGTTTGCTGAGCTGGAAACTCTGCCTTGATGCTCAAAGTTTTATAATATAAAACATTCAACAGTTTTGAGATTAGTTTTTTATAGTTTTAAAACTTTCATTAAGGTCACTTTTCTAACACTAAATTTACTTTAAAAAGCAAATCTTATATAATAATTAGTTTGTGACAGTATGTAATTCTTGCTCTCTTTAATGTTGTCCTTTCAGTAAGAACATATGGTCCTATTAGTGTCTTAATTAACTTAAATGTTCCGATTATTTTATTCAAATTAATTAAAATAAGAAAAAATACGCTAAAACATTTCCAATAACAATACAAAAGAAAATCAGAAAGCTGAATCCTTCCTACCTAGATCAGCTTATTGAAGAAAGCACCCTTCATTTTCCATAGATCTGAACATTTGCATTAGGGCAGTGAGGGTAGGAGATCTTGGCAGGGGCAAGAGATAAGGTAGCAATTGTTTCTAGCTCCTTGTACAAAATAGGATTTGCACATTGTCAAGGGTTGAAAACCACCAATCAACATTGGTTATAAGAGATTGCTTTATCTGCTCAAACTATCTTTTTCAAGCTTAAGCAGGCTTTTGAAATGGGAAATCCTTTTTCAGGTCTTGCTCACTGTGGTGATCTTAGGCAGAGGCCTCCAAACCATCAGCCAGTAATTGCAGACTCTGAAGTGGATACTCTTGTTCTCTCTGTAACCTTTTGTTAAGTATCCTGCCTCTGGAACCATGCTGGGAAATCTTTGGTGTAAATCTAAAAAATATTAACTGAAGAACAGTTACAGAAAATGTTATTCTCTTTAAAAGAGATGTAAATGTAATGAGCCTCTCCTTCTGTCTTTCTGTCTCTTATCTCACACTGGTTTTGCTAAAATTAGGTGAAACACTAAAATGGACTTTGTGGCATGCAGGTTTGAAAATTCTTTTTAGAGCACTAGTTTGTTAATATTTTTAGCCATGCATTTAATGCTCTGTTCTCTTTTGAACTTTTCTCATTTGTCTGAAGACTTGAACTTGTTCTTTCTTCTGGAAGTTTTACGTGGCCTTTGATAAAAAAAGAAGTAGGCATTTAGACCTGACCCAGAATTAGATCACCAAAAGTAAAACCCTCCACTGCCCGAGTAGGAGATCAATTGTAACTCTATATGCAATTAAAAAAAACAAAATATACTATTTATTTTGATAAAAAGAACTTAAGAATCATAATAACTACAATTTTAAATTAGAAGTCTGTATTTTCCACTCATATGTGACTGAGGATCATATAATACAAGAGGAAATGGAAAATTTTAGCACAAAACTAAAAACAAGCGTTCTGAACTTTGTTTACAAAAAAACCCAAGTCAATGACTGAGTCCTTCAACAACGAGGATGTCGGTTCTCATCTGTGAAAGAAAAAGTTGGGATTTTAGGAGCATGGATTTACTTCCATGTTATAAAACTATGTGATTCAACCACAAAATATGAGTGACACATGCCTCTTTGTGTAGTTGTGAATATTAAATGGGACAATTTCATAAAGTGCCTAATATGCTGCCTGACACTTAGGAAAGGATCAATAAATGGCAATGCGGTTGATGATGATTTAATGAATTGAATTTTCTACTTCAACCCATCCTTTGTTAAAACATGTTATTTCAATATAGGCCACAAGGTGGGAGTATTTACCTTTATAATTAAGAGAGTCCTTTTTTCTTGTTTGTACCCTAATTATACTGCAGAAGGAATTGAGTGTTTTGTTATTGTTATTTTAGCAACTTCCTGGCAGAACAAATGAAGAAAACCTGAAATGAAAGTGTGTTTTACGATATATATATCTGCTTTCCAGTTTCCATGCTGCTAAAGGTTGCATACCTTCGGTAAATTTATCACCTAAGCATTTGTTTCTTTCTGAAATTCTGAATCAATTTTGATCCTTTTCTTAAATGATGCTTCTTTAGGTAATGGATTTCTCTTCAGGCTCCAGACTTACCTGTGAGGATAAAAGTAAGAAATAAACTGTAGTTTCAATTTTGCAATTTGGCTGGTGAAATACAGGGCATTATTTGAAGAGTATCAGAATTGGATTGACTGTTTTTAAACCAGGTTTATTTTTTTTTTAATGAAATGAAGGCTAGCCAACTAGAAAATATAACCTTAGTTTAAATAGTTGTGAAAGAGGAGTTCTACTTAAGAGATTAAAGCCATGGTAAAATCTATAAATGAGCATCCCATGGGAAGAGGGGAAAAATGTACTTTCTTGAGATAATGCATATTGGCCATAGTTGGTTCAAGTAGGATTAACATGGGAGTGTCAGCTCTTACTAAGAAAAATTGGAATTCACACATTTATCACTGCATTATTTAAATAAACTCCCTGTCTCTCTTTGCATTTGAAGGATCTACTTTGGCTCAGGGAAACATTTATCAATGAAATAAGGGGAGACACATGCATACATTGCATTATTGGCTAGCAAATGTCAACATCAGTTAAGTTATGCAGAATCTCAGAATTAACGTACTGATCCTTTTGAATGAAAATTGAGCTCAACTTTGTTTCCCATGAAAAACTATTGGGATAAATTGATCTGCGTGGTACTCAAATAATGTAGATGTTTTACAATTGCTTGTCAATGGATAACATTAACAAAAATTGTTTTCATTAAAATAAAGAGATATAAATGAAGGAACTCTGGACTGACCATTTTCTCCTATTGAGTACCTGGAAACTCCATTGGTATCTTTTCTCGTATTCATAAATTTGCACAGAATCTACATACAATTAATATAGAAAAAAATCACACTGTTGGAGTGTTGTGGGTACAGGGAAGAATATTGCAAATATTATCTACAGCTCTTCATTGTTCCCTTGATCAAGGTATATGATGCATAGTAATTATTATTATGAACTAGAAGATGAGTGATTTCATAAAAATAAAACAAAATTATTTCAAAACTCCGATGAAATTGTATTGATGCAATATCACTTCACTTAAAAATCAGCCAGCATCACGATCAGAGTTTTGAGCCCTTCCAAACTCTCGCTGCTTAGCTCTAATATTTGCTCAACAATAACTGGTACACAGAAACAAAACCAAAGCCACAGACGGATTTCTTGGGGCAAGAGTTGTCGGAAGGTTGGATGGGGACAGGACGGTAGTAATCACTATCCCAGCAAGTCATGAAATCTTATCTGATTCCTTCACAGTAGAAAAATGTAATTGGTAATAAGTTTCAATAACAACTTTGTCTTAGTTTGCCAGGGCTGCTAGAACAGATCCCACAGACTGGTTGGCTTAAGCAACAGGAGCTTATTGTCTCACTCTTTTGAAGGCTAAAAGTCTAACTTTAGGGTGTCTGCAGGATCATGCTTTCTTTGATTACATGGAGCCCTGACTCCTTGTGTCTCCTCTGGTTCCTACTCACTTCCATGTCCCAATCTCCTTTGCTTATTAATACTCAATTCATATTGGATTAAGTCCCACTGTGCTTCAATTTGGCCCTGTTCTAATAGGATCTTTGAAGAACCCATCTACAAATGAGTTCACACCCACAGGACAAGCGTTAGAGTTGAACATGTCTCTGTGGGGGACATGATTCAATCTACTACAACCGTGTTAGAACACAATAAAATATTCCAATTTAATTTGATTCAATAAGTCACTTTTGAAAATATTTTTTTTCTCACTTTATTTTGACTGAAATACAGTGAACAGATTCCTGGATAAAGAGCCCGGTACTCTTGAGTTATTGCCCTGGTTTTTGAAAAGCCACTTGTATCCTGGGCTCTTCAGTTTCCCCTATATACAGTAAAGAGAATTTGCTAGATAATCTCCAAGTCATGTCCCAGCTGATGTTCTAGATCCTCCTAAGACAGCTTATTTTTAAGACTGCATTCTGTAGAAGTCTAAGGTTTTCTTCAAGTCCATACAGGGGTTGCCTTGGCAAAAAAGGGTAAGTGTTCCTCCACCCCTGCTTTAGGCACAGCAACTTCACTTTCACCTCTGTTATATACTGCGCTAAGAACTAAGGTTTCCTCTGAGGAAATTTTACACCTGAAAATTCTTGCAAACCACTGATTTGCTCTGGACATTCATAGAGGAAGAACATTTCATAGAAGAAGAACAAAGATCCAAAGAAGTTACATGACTTGCTCAGGTCACACTATGTGAATGGTAGACCCCAACCCGAACCTACATGCTGACTCTAGGCTGGGGCTCTGTGTCTCCACTACCCTGCCCTGCACAGTTTCTATAATGAAGTACTAGAATTAGGCTGGTGCCTCTCCATCTTACAAGCATGGGTTCTCCCAGTTCTTCCAAGTTTTTCAGCCTCTTCAAAAATAATGTCTTCCTTTCTCTCATGACACCTGTATTGTGGAAAATAGAAACTTAAAGTATTTATTCTACCCTGTTTATTGTACTATGTAACAAATGGTTTCAACAGGTCAGTTAGCTAATCGGTATTAGAGAGAATAATTCATGATAAACTGCTTTAAAACCCACATTGCTATTTTCAGTAAGAAAGCTTGAGACCATTCAGTTCTGTTCTGCAGATCAAATATATACTGTATTTTGCAATTTAGAACTTTGCTTTAGAGAGTGCAGTGGGAAGTTACAGTGCTCAAAATAAGACTCCTGTGAATGTTTCATTAAGATATGGTTAAATAACTGAGAAGAGTGATTGCCAATGGCTGTTTTGAAAAATATCTAGGCTAAAATATGATGCCCATGTTCTAAGGCATAGATCTCTTGGGTCTTGATTGCATATTTGTCAATGTGTTGGAGCAGACCCAGAACTATGTTCTGAGGAAAGTCTTTGCTATGCCAATAGGGCTTTCTTGACTCACCTCTACGTGGAGTTGAGTGGGCATCTATCTATTCAGCAACAAGTCTTGATTAGGCTATTTAATTGCCATAGGAAACCTGCTTAGCTGATTGTCAAAGAATATGGATTTGGCCTTAATCAGCAACTCAGAATATCTGCACTGCAAATTCTAGCCAGAGAACCTAAATTTGAACTCTTTTGCTGTCCAATTCCTATCAAAATCTTGGCTTTGAGAAATTATAATCAAGGGTGATTGACTGAAGACTCTGCAAACCATCAAATGCTGTATATGAGATAAAAAATGTCTTTGCATCAAGCCATCAGAATGCTTTATACTTCCACAATGTGGTTTTAGCCTCTTCTAAAATTGTTTTTAATCAATTTCATTTGACATTATGCCATTAACTTGCACTGAAGAAGCAGTTATACTAAGGAAATCCATTTCAAATTCTTTAAAGGATATTGCTGAGAACGGAGTCCATTACATCGCAAGTATCCTTTTAATGAAAATTCATGGGAGAAATTCTTCTCAGATCTTCATATCAAGAAAAGCTCTTCTTTTCCTGAAAATTTTTTCATTCTTGTGGATATAGTGATTCATTTCATGGATTTTATTTGGTTTTTGCTTTTATTGATGGGAAGCGTTGAGGTGAATTTGCAACCCACTTCCAGCATATTCAACCTCCCATAGGACTTTATGACATGCATTTTTAAAAAATGTGCTAACCAAACATTTTTTTCCCCGCTAGGTTTTCTTTCTATGTATTTTACCTTGTTGTTTGTATTTTGAGAAACAGTCATGGATTTTTTTTTTTCCTTAATAACAAACATGCATAACAATTCATAAAGTAAACCCATATTAAGCAAGGTTGTATCCTGCCGCTCAAACTTTTTATGTCAAAAAGTCAATTTAATAATTTGCAACAGAAAGAAGTTACAAGACAATTTTCCAGTAAAGAATCCTAATTTGGAAAAGAAATTTAAGAAAAGAAAACTTTTAGGTGAATATTAGTTTAAGTTTACCATTGTAAAAAGCATCTATAATAACAGGTTTTTGAAAGTCATCTGGTTGTTAATCCAGGTCTCTGTGTTCTCTATTGTCTCAGTCATTGCCAAGACATACTACCTCTAATTCTCTGATCAATTCTCTTTTTCCAGACTCTCAGCTCTACTCTCCACTGACTAGAATGGCTCTTAGAGGGAGAGCTGACTTTGCTCCCTTGTGGTAGGTGAGAATAGATGCCAGCAGATCTCCAGATATCAGGCTGAAGCTGATATATAAGACAAGAGACAAATTGTTATACTGGTTCCTGGAAGGAAGGGAAAACGTACAGAAAGGGGGAAATAAAGGGAGAAGGGAGGGAAAAGACCCAGGAAAATATAAGACTGGACATTACCTGGACGAAGAGGGAAGATAGGAACCCCCGAAGTAGTTCCCGTAGAAGACAGATATGCAATTTAGTTTCAAGTTAGTTTTCTGTGTGATATATGTTTTACACTTGTGGGATTTGAAGGGATGAGTTTTCTGCCTGGGGCCACAAAGGCCACACAGAAAAAGCAAGCACGTTCATATGTCAGACTTCTGGGAAATTGTGAAAATCTTCAGGAGTGGTTTGAACTTTTAAAGAGCAAGAAGTTGTGTGGGAAGGGATTCAATTTGAGTCCAATTTCCTTAAATATCTATATGATAAAAGGTCTCACGGGTATTTTGTTAGAACAGGGTAGCTGTATAATTTATTATTCAAACCAGGAAAATTTGGAGATCAGAGGGGGCACTATTAATAAAAAATCCTGTGACAGCAGGCATAGAGCAGTGCTGCCCCAGGCAAACTGGGACTAATGGTTGCTCGAGATATTCTGATTATATTGCATAAAGGCTTTAAAATACACTTTTATGAAATATGCATGTTTACTAAGTAGTTAAAAAGAATCTTTACTACACGTACTTAATATTTTCAACTTTAGTTTGTGCTCATCCATGCTGTATTTTTCAACCCTCCCTTCTTCTTTACCTTCTTTCCTCCCTTTGTTCCTAGATTAGCCATCCTAGATTGGCCTCTTTTTTTCTGTGATCCCATAACCCTATCCCTTGTCTTGATTATCAAATAAAGACTTAGACTGTGTTGCACAGGAGTTTTGTCAATAACCTTCACTAAACATTGCTACTCATGGTTTCCTTTCCAATCAGTATAGCACAAAATCTGGCACATAAAAGACATTCAGTAAATGTCTACTGAATGAATAAAGGGTTGGGACTTTTGTCCTGAAGCAGGAGGCTGAGTTCTATCTACTCCTACCACGAGACCTTCAGGCCCTTGGTAAGATTGCCAGTTTCTAAAGTAGGAGAGAAGCTGGAAGATGTAATTGATAGGAATTGTTGTAAGTCAATTCCTGGGGTCACCTGCCTAAGGGTTGATTGGTTTGATCCCAGCCTTTCTCTCTCACTACCTACAGGGGAAGCATTTCAGCTTTCTGATTCAGAGAGTTACTGACTTTTGTTGCATTTTCTGATCTTATTAAATATGTTTTCTCCTGATGCACTGCCAACAAACCACGGATTTTCCAACATTTTGAGTTTGGCTTTTTCATATTTTGAGTGGCTGTACATTGACAAAGATGTGTTGTGGGAGGTGTGAGAGTTGTCATAATAGACCATAACAGCTCTGAAAGTAGCATAAAATCTGCCCCTACAATAAATTCATGTTCCATTTACAAATGGATCTAAATTATTTCTCCCTTGCTTCAAAAGACTACATTATTACTATCAGCTTCTTAGAAGGTTTGTGGCTAAGTTAATAGATGTTTGAAATATATTCTGAAGTGTAGATATTTTCCAAATAAAAAATAATTGTTTCATAATTGATTAATTTCAGCAATGATGAGGAAAATATTACATTTTTCTCATAGATAGACACAACCCAGAAAAGTGAAATTTAAGATATTTTCTATATTTTCTTGTAATTATATTAGTTGGTGTGTGAGAGAGTACGGCTTAGCTCTTTCTTGATTCTGCTCTGTTTCATAGACCTTGCAAAGACTTCTGAATTGTATGCACTGTCACGCTATCACTGCCTTTCATCTCTTCCACATCTTTCCTCCTTTCAAACACTATGTACAGCAGCTATAACAAGAATTTGTGGGGGTGTGTTGCTGTTATTATTGCCTGGCATCCACCCAACCCCATGTATAGGCGTCACCCAATTTTGTTTTAGGGCATCAAATCTCTCTTAATAACAGCCATATGTTTTGAGTAGTGTCCACTCCACAATAAGGTCTTGCTTTGAGTCCGAATTGGCTGGGTCCAATCAGCAAATCCCATTACCTGGCCATTTGAAGAGTTGCCAACAACCCAGTGAGGGTCAATGAAGACATGTTTGCTAGTATTTCCATAAATTAACTCTTTTCTCTCTTCCCTTGGGTAATGGGGCATGAGGATTCAAGATCTGGAACTGTTGCAGCTACTTGCTATCACCAGAGCAGAGCACAGAGCTGCTGCTGGGTCTTCCTGGAGAGCCTGAGGTCTAAGTGAACATCGCTGGTAGTGGAACAAAGGGTCAGAGAATAACTGAGTTTAGGTGATCTCCTTTGAACTGCTGGATCAAGCCTCTCCTTGATTCACATAACTTCTGAATTTTTCAGTTACATGAGCCAATTATTTCTTTTTGCATTTTTTATTTGGTTTAAGTAGGGCTTCTATTCCTTGCAATTGAAAGAAGCCCATTTGAAATGCAGTGATTTCCAAATGCCTCAGAAATGTTTTTATTTTTCGAAGTTTTATGATAAGGAGAGTGGTAACTGGGATAGAGTAGAAATGGGGACAGGGTGTTAGAATTAGTTTGTAGGGACAGGAGGTTTGGCCTTGGAAGAAGAACTGGCTATGCCACCATTTGTGGGAACAGGGTAATAAAGACTACCTACACAATAAAGTATACTTATTAAGAGAATTTTTATCCTCTAAAGATACATACAATTGATAAAAGATATCCTTCATGGTTATTATACGTGGCTAAAATATTGATCATAAAATATCTATAAAATCTACTATTGATCATAAGCTCCTTGTTCCAATGTGATATACAGCCTATAATGAGTGCACTGCTTTATAATATCCAACTCACAATGCCATTCTTTCTGAAATCTTTGCTGAAAGAGATAGGTGATATACAATTCTTGCTATATGAAATGTTACTTGCTGCAACTTTTGGGGGGTAATATCTCATTCATACATCTACCTCCTTTGTCGTCCTCACTGTTGAATCTCTTTTGTCCACTTACTTTATATTCTTCTGTTTTTCTTTTGTTCTCTTTATTTTAATTTACCAGATAACAATAACTTTCTTTCCTAGGGCTGCTAAAACAGAATGCCACAAACTGGATGGCTTAAAACAATAGAGACTTTTTGTATCACAGTTGTAGAGCCTAGAAGTCCAAAATCTGCAGGGGGAGTATCCTTTCTTGCTTCTTCTGAGCTTCTGGAGGTTTGCTGGTAATTGGACTTCAATGTCTGCCTCAGTCGTCATGTGGCATTCTCTCCTGTCTGTCTCCAATTCCCTCCTTCTTATAAGGACACCAGTCTTAGAGGATTAGGGTGCACCTAAACCAGTTTAGCGTCATCTAAACTAATAATAACTTCAATGAGCCTGTTTCTAAATAAGGTCACATGCACAGGACCAGGATTGGGATTTGAACGTGTCTTTTTGAGGGCCATGATTCATCTCACAACCGTTCTCATGGATGGCAACCACAGGTATTATCTAGTATTACTTTTAGTAGTGCTACTTCATAAACTTCACTCTATATTAATTCCACAATTTTTGCTTTCTTTTTTTATCTTCAAGAAACATGTTTTTCACTAGGTCCAAGTTTTGAACATATGTAAGAGAATATATACCACCAAAAACACACACAACCTTAGACTTATGTTTCATAAATGATCCAAAGAGATTTAAAAATCATAGAGGGAGCAGAGGTGGCTCAGGTGATTAGTGCTTCGCTCCCACATGGGAGGTCCCCCGTTTCGGGTCCCAGTGCCTCCTAGAAAAAGGCCAGCACACAACAAACGGGCACAGCAAATGCAAACAACAAAGGGTGGGGAGAAATAAATAAATAAAATAAATCTTTAAAAAAAAATCATGGAACCCATTCACATTGGTATAGATATGGATTTTACTTTAAAAATCAACTGTTAATACATGCAATAAGAGCTGTAGAACACATAATTGTTCCAGAGAAACATCTCAAATGTAAGATGAATTACAGAGGAAACAAAACACAAGAGTAATAAAGTCACATTTCTAATCATCCAATACATGTTGTTTTCTCCCATTAGATACAAGGTAGTCATTTTGTCAACTACAGGCAAACTCCTATAAAATGAAAAGGCTAAGCTATAGCTATACTACATTTGACTATTTTACCAAAAGAGGGCTTCATGTTCTTTTTTAATTTAATATTTACAGAATAGAAACATCTTTTTAATTGAATTACAATCTTTTCTTTTCAAAGTAATTTCAACAATGTTTTAATCTGATCCTAATAACACCCCTGTGTGGCTGTAATATAATTGAGGCAAGGAGTGAGTAAATAATATGTGCAACAGCACTTACTGCTCTTTTCTTCCATTCCATATGTGCCCCCTATTTAGCAGACTTCTTACCCTTCTTGGGCTCTGTGTCCCTATCTGAAAAATATCCATTATAACATTCCTTACCTTATTGCTTTGTTATGAGGACTAAATGAGAAAATATATTATGGACACTTAGAAGGACATAGAATAGTGTACATATACTTCTTGTATTTCTTCATGTCTAGCAGAACTGACTACCTTTGTTTTGGACTCTTTCTTCAAGGAGGTTTGTATAGAGAAGGACCTTGGAATACAAAGTGCAGTGTTTGGAAGCTGTATGTACCCCAGAAAAAAACATGTTCTTAGAGTGAATCCATTCCTGTTGGTGTAAACCCACTTTAAGTAGAATCTTTTGATTAGGTTATTTCAGTTAAGGTATAGCCTAGGATGGGTCTTAATCATTATTGGAGTACTATATAAGAGAATGGAAAGAGAGAGAGAAGTCACAGGAGGCAAGAAGCTGATCCCTGAAGAAAAGGAAGTGACTAGGAGATGCTGCCATGTGCCTTGCCATGTGACAGAGGAATCAGGTATCACCGGCAGCCAGTCCCAGAATGCCACAGTTTCCAGGAGAAAGCATCACCTTGATGTTGCCTTGATTTGGATATTTTTCCAGCCTCAAAACTGTGAGCAAATAAATTCCCATTGTTTAACCCTACCCATTTCATGGTATTTGCTTAAGCAGCCCAGGAAACTAAAACACAAGGAAATGTCTCCCTGTATAAGTTTGCCTACTGTTCAGTATATTAAAGGTAATGTAATTACCTAGAGCAAATGTCAGGCATATATGCTAACTTCCCTTTATAAAAGATTCAGGTTCTCTAAGTTCAATGATCCCCTGGCCCTTTTTGTGTTGCCCTGTGGGAAATGGGACTCAAGAAACTGATACAAATCCTCACAGTAACAACAAAGGTTAATCAATTATCACAATCTGTTATTTATACATTCCATATCAATGTGGAAAATTAATGCAAGAAAACAAAATGTCAGTATAATAAAGATATATGCTCAAATGTCTAAATATCAAGAAATATTAGCATGACAGACCATACCCATAACACCTGCAATGGACATACAATTTTAAACTAACCCATTAAAAGAAAATCCATAGAGTTAAAAGCAGAACAACCTTACAGGGTATATAAAAAACAAATCCAAAGAAAAGAATGAAGCTGAAAGAATGAGTATAAATTATGAAACAAATAGAAAAAGAAGGTATGGTATTCAGATAAATTTAAAAGAATACAGAAATTAATGTATAAATATTATAAACTGTGGCATAATTTTATGGATACATTGTATAATAAATTTATTCATTTAATTGATCAGTCATTCAACAAATAAAGGGTGCAAGGAGACTTTTTGGGAGGCCATTGCTCTAGGTCAGGCAAGAAATCTTGGTGAGTAAGTGGAGCTGAAGGAAAGAAGTAAGGGTGGTAAACTCTATAGAACTTGGTGATGAGTAAGTTGGTGGAAGGTTCAGGAAGGGGGTCAAAAATGACTTCAAGGTTTCTTGCTTAATGCATTGAGATAGATGTCAGTGTTATCCTTTGAGTTAGGAAACACTCGAAGAATACAAGATCAGGAAAATAGTGAATTTTTTTGTACTGAATTGTATAATATTAAAATATGCCATGCAAAATAAAGATGAAAATAGAGAATCAGAGATAAATTGAAAGGAACATGTCCTTGAAGACCAACATAATCTTCTAGCTGTCAACAGATTTAGAGTATTAAAAATATTGCAAATAATTGGCATAATTAGACTAAAATAATTAGTAATGTGTATATGAGGATAAACATATATATATGTATACATACATACACAAAGAAATTATTATTTTTATAAACTCACGAGACATTTCCAAAAATCAATACAATTTTACGGTTGTCACTAAAGAAATACCTACATGAGGAAATAAAGAAATAGAATATAACAATAATGTGTGTGTGTGTGTGTAAAACAAAGACCATGCATTATTTTTATATGTCCATGGAACATTTCTAAAAACATTAGAGCTACCATTAAAGATATACTCAAAACAATTCTTATTTAAGAAAATAAGTAAAAATAAAAAAGGAAGGATAGATAGAAGAAAAGGAACAAAGAAAGAAAGGAGAGAAGGAAAATAAAGATGGAATAAAACAAGGAAAGAAAGAGAGAGAGGGAGAGGGAGGGAGGGAGGGAGGAAGGAAGGAAGGAAGGCCAATTATAAAGTTTGGAGGAAAATAAAACCTAAGTAATTATTTTAAGAGAGAAGAAGCAAAAACAGTAGTAAACATGAAAGTAGAAAATTATGTATTGGTGGCAGGAAAAAAACAAAACATAAAAGAACAAGAAAAAAGAAAAGGAGAATTGTAAGTACATCCAAGGTCTATTTCTTAAAACCAAATCATTTATGAATTTCTTATATTTCAAATATGGGTGCAGGGTAAAAATTTCAAAAATAAGAATAAGAACATGGACATAATAGATATGGAAGACATGGGACTATTTAAAAATTTTTTTACATACATCTCTTTGCTAAAAATTTTGTAAAACTCAGTGAAGGAATGGATATTTTTTCCTGTAAAATATCAACTACTAATCTTTACTCATGGAAAAAAATGAATATTAATTATAATAATCCCGATGTGAAAATCAAGTTAGACCTTGAGGCAAATAAATTCTATATGGATTAAATTGTTAACTGTAACAATTGAAATCATAAAACACAGACAAAACTTTAAAAAGGAACTGAAATATTTAACAATGGGAAAAAAGAAACTTCCTAAGTAAATTCATGGGCCTATATATGTGTGATTACATTTGATCCTCACAACAATGCTGTGAAATTTACACAGAGAAAATGATGGTTAAATAAATAGACCAAATTCCTTGGTGCATTTGAACCAAGGAAAAGAAAAAAACATTGACTACACATACCTACGTACATGTTTTATATACAAGCACTGTATATAATAATATACAATATTATGACAAACATGTAAAATTAATTATTGCTTGGAAAATGATTCAAAATAAGTAAATGTTTCAAAATAGTATCAAAGGTTATTTTTTGAAATTGGGATTGCCTTTTCCCCCCCTACTTCTGTTAAACTCTTCCCACATTTTTTATAATAAGCACTGACTACTTTTACAGGAAACGTACTATGGCAGTGTTTCTAATAGCAGCACTTCTAATAGAATTAGAAAAAGCCTAAATCTCCTTCATCATAAAGGAAATAGTTATAGTCTGGAAGAGTCATAGCAGGGAATATAATCAGTTGTTAAGAGGAATGAAAAGATGTCAAAAAGACACTTGGTTTAAAAATCTGAATGCATCCTGTGATTCCTGCATTAGGCCAGGTTACAAAACTTGGTCTGAATTCTGAAACTGTGGGCTCATACTCCCTTAAAATTAGCTCTCACTTTTACTACCCAAACAACAAATGAGCACTAAGGAGCACATTTGTATAGTATAGACATACACCAGAGATTGTGCATATTAGTGAATTAATATGCCCCCAATTCTCTAAAAAAGGCATACATAGACTGTGATGGTCTCTGCAGTCTGTGATAAATGAGGCATCCCCAGGGGGCTGGGAAAACCATCTAGGAGAAATCGTGGAGGTGAGGGCTGGGAGCATGAGCCCCAAAGATCCACTGAATTACTCTTAGGAGCACACCTGTCCTGAGCCACAGTTTTTTATGCCCATCATCTCCTTCTTACTTTGTTATGGGGCTTATTCTAGTTTCATTGCATCAGGTCTGGCAACAGTTTATCCAACCTCATTTATTTGGGGGAAAGCTACATATTAACGCAAAGCAAGATGCATACTCACCCATTTATAGTCATTTCCTTTGAGAGAGAAACAGAATTGAGAGGATGGATCTTTTTATCTTTTCCTGTAAACAAGTATATTTCTTTCCAAATATACTTCTGTGTCTGAATATTTTTTTCTAAAATTTACCTCTTAATTGGGTAATAAGGAAAAAGGTGATACCAGTTACTATTCTTAGACAATGATTATAGTCTTATTTGATGTACTACTGGCACTTGACTGAGCTCCACTTGCCAGGTCCTTAATCTGTTTTACCTGTGAATGAGTCTTTGTCCATGACCTTGAAGCAAGTATGTTTTAGCCAGAAAGATCAGCAGTGTGTGTTGGGCAAAATGTGAGACTATTCAAGTGTGATTTGTTCGTCATTTTCTAAGCAGCTATTATGTGTTACGTACCAGAGATGCAGAAATATGTAATAAGCACCACTGCCCTCAGATATCTTGCTGTTCAGGAGGAAAGACAAGTCATTGAAGGATCCGAGGATAAGGTTCTGGAGTCAGAGGTGAGTTAGCGCTGTGGGATCCAAGTGGAATGACTCAACCCTTCTTTCACTGCTCAGTTTCCTCACCTATATCACAGGGCAATCTTGGCATCACCTTCTCTGGGTTATTGCATACATCAAGTGAGATAACGTATATAAAGTTTCACTTGCCACTATTAAGATTTAAATAAGTAATTTCAATGAATTTTGGCAAGAGCTATAATGGAGGTCAACAAAAGAGGTATTATGGTAGCTGGAATACGGTAATCTAGTGGGAAATTTCTCATATGTCATCAATATCATCTGTACTCGTGTTCATAATTTGGGCTGGTGGAGCCTGAAGTGGAAGTGTGCCAGTTTTTAATGCTTTGGGGAGATTACATCAGTAGCATCTCTGCCTCTCAGGAGAGGTATGACCAACTATCCTTGGTGTCCAAAATAGTCCCTTCACTATGGGCCTCAGTGTCCTGTGTTCATAGAAAAATATTGACTATTAGATTAGGATATTCCAGACTGGGTTTCTGATGTCACCAAGGGATGGACATGTAAAACCATTCCCGTGGTAAATGTCCACCAAATACATGGTGCCTGTAGCAGTTTGGTATTGCTTATGAATTCCAAAAATAGATATTGGATTATGTTTGTAAACTGGTCTGTTCCTCTGGGCATATTAGATTGTATTAAACTCAGAGGTTTTACTTTTACTTGTTTAAATTATGATTAGGGTTTGATTCTGCCACATCAGTAAGATGTTGAGTCCTTGCTGCCTTGGTAGGTGGGGATTCACAGAGCAAAAACACAGCAGAGGAGAGCATTTTAGTTTTGATGCTGGAGCCCTGGGAAGTAAATGCACAGAGAAGGAGAGCACAGAAGCAGATACACAGGAAGACAGAGTGCTCCATAGACACGGCCTGGGAAAAGAGATGAGCCTGACGGTTTACAGTTGATCTTGTGGGGAGACCAGAGCAGCTGAGCCCGGAGAGAATCAAGCCCTGGGGAGAAAGAAGAGCCTTGTGACTGCCTACACCTGAGATAGGAAGAAGCTGGGTCAATGGAGCCTTAAGAAGAAAAAGGAAGGCTGAACTCTTGCAGACATCGCCCACCATCTTGCTTCAACAGGTGGCAATAGAGTTTGGTGAGGAAGTAACTTGAGTTGGACTCTTTAGGGCCTTGTAATTGTAAGCTTCCACCCCAAATAAACACCCTTTATAAAAGCCAACGGAGTTCTGGTACTTTGCATTAGCACCCTTTGGCTGACTAATACAGTGCCTGTGAAGAGAAAGCCTGTCTGGCTTGCAACATGTCCAAATGTGCAGGGCAGTCCACCTATAAAGCAGCCCCCTTTCCTTTTGTTCTTGCTCTGCATTGGGTTGGCTGCCAAGTGGCTTCTCACTTCTGTTAGACCAAGGCTGTGCAAAGTTAGCTAAGATGGTAGCTAGAGATTGTTACAAAGGAGAAAGGTGGTGGCCAAACAGTTTCCAGTTCTCTGTCACCCAGCCAGGGAAAAAAGGCATAAAAGAGTCTCAATGGGGTGGGGACTTGAATAAAGGTGGTGAAATTGGTTTTCTGTAACCACTGTAAGTGGTATAACTTTCTACGAAGTTTATTGTTATGAATCTTGACATGTTAAAAAAAATTGCTTTTAATAATGGAACTAAGCATTACATGATTTAAGAGTAGATTTTATGTAAAACTACTTGTTCTGCAAGTAGAACCCAGAGGTTCTGAATGCCTCATGAGTATCCTTTTAAATCTTTATATAAATGAGACCAAATGGCATATTTTGCTGTGCTGTCCAAATTGATCACATTTTTCTACACATTGACTCACTCTTTTGATTTTATAATACAGGTTCAGAGGCAAATTGTATAAACCAGGACTTCTGCTCCAGAATTTTGTTTCTTGTCGAGAATAGGATGAGTCTTTGTTAAACTAAGAGGACACTCAGGAAGCAAAAGGTTTGATTTGTGATAAATTTCTCTGCCTTCACTGTGATCACTTCTTTTCCTTCTCTTAACCTTTTGTCTTTTATGCTCATCATAGACAGAGATCTTCTGGGTCCCAAATTGAATCAAATTGAGTCCTAGGGACTCTCTCCAGCATGGCATTAGAACTGAAAATATAGCTCCAAGTTCCTAAAGGAGAAAAATGAAGGGGAAATAACTAGCCTGTATGTTGTTTGTATGACTCATCATTATATGCTGTGAATACTCAGGGAATATTCATAATGTGGGAGCGAGGCAATTAAATTCTGGGAGCTTCAGTTTCCTTATCTGTAAAAGAGGTAACACCTGCTGATAATGTATATAAATGTGTCTTAAAAGCTATAAAGACCTACACACATGAAAGGCATTCATTACTGCCTTTCTTTCACATCATTTTGACTTTTGGGTTTTTCTTTTTAATTCTTTTCTTCATTTTTCTCCCCTTCCCATTATAGCCCAAGGCTTGTGCCTTCTTTCAAAAACACTTTAGAGATAAAAAATAGAGAAAGCTTGAGCTGGTAGGTCCCTTTAAAAGCTACTCTCTAAGCCTCCTATTCTACAACTGAGGAAACTTGAATATCCTAGTGATCAAGGGAATCAAGTAGGGCCTCACAGCTAATTAGTTAAAGCTAGGACTAAAATCTGGTCTCCTGTACTGGCCTTTGCACATTCTTTTTACCTGCCTCTTTATCTTTGGCACAGGCAATCTTGCTTCCCAAAACTTGATTTGAGGAACTTGTAAGTCCTTTATAAGGGCCTTGTCCTTCTCCCATTTTCCAATCTCCTCTCCTCCCCATGCTAGTACGTGCTTAAACATACTAGTGGGATTGTTTAGGTCAAAAGTAGAGAGAGGAATTATGAGTAGAGTTGGTTGGGGAAATGTGTCCAAGGTTAGATTGTGCAGTAGAATCTCTAAGGCTCTGGATTGCCAATGCCATTCCCAATCAGAATCCCCAAAGACCAAATAGAACAGGATAGTTGCCTTCTTACTTTTCTTTTCTTTCTTCTCTTTCTATGTTTTGACCCCATTTGTGCTTCTTTTAGTGTTGACATTGTTTCATGTAATAACATCTGAATTAATTGAGGTCCTCTTATGGGCCAGGCAGGGGTCCAGGCACTTCATGTATATGATCTTTTATTCTCACTGTAATAGTCCTCCCTGGTTGACATAATTACCCCCTTTAGTAGAAAAGAAAATGGTTTTCAGAGTAAATAACTAGCCCTCAATACTTGCCACTGATAAGAAGTGGTCTGGATATTAAGCCCTGGTCTGTCTAAATCTTACACTGTCACCCAGTGCTCTTGTAAGAGGCCTACCTGCCTTTAACAGAGGTTAAGAACTTGGTCTCTGGAGCCCCAATGCTGGTTTGAACCCCAACTCCCAGCATTCGTGGACATGGTTGCCTTCCATGCCCTGTGTTTCAGATTCCTCTATACTATAAGCATATTAATGTTACCTATTTCATAGGATTGATGATAGATTTTGCGTGAACATACATATGACACTTAGCACAGACGTGGCATATAATGCCTGCCCTGAAGGCAATTATTACCTCACTTCCCAATGTATATGTAATAGGGATGAAAGTTTTGAAATTCCTTAGCCCAAACTTTAAAATTTTCATTTAAAATTTTGTTCTCCTTCAGGATTCCTTGTGAATAGGTTTAGCTCCCAGGGCAAGCCAAGTTTTTTTTTTTTTTTTTTTTAACAAATTTGTTGACATACAATTAATGAACCATAAATTCACCCTTTTAATTTGTACAATTCAGTGGTTTGTAGTATATTTACAGATTGTATAGTCATCATCATTATGCAAGCCGAGTTTCCTTTGAAGAGAGAGTCCCTACATTTTTTGGCTTTTCTGTACTATATCAATGGGAAGCTAGTGCTATTAGGTAGAAGTGTTTTACCTAAAAGAGGTCCATGCAAGGCAAGGAAATGCATTAATACACTGTGGTAGGCAGAATGGTGTCCCTGCCCCCAAAAGATTCCATGACCAAATCCCTGGGATGTGAACATGTAACAGGCCCCAAAATAGGATGATTGTCTTGGGTTATCCAGGTGACCCCACTTTAATCAATTTTAAAAGCAGAGAACTTTCTCTGGCCAGAATCAGAAGAGAAAGTCAGAGACATATGGCAGAAGGGGAAGAGATTTGAAGTACTTACACTCACACCCCAGGGGGACAACATGGAAAGTATGAGAAGGAATGTCATCAGCTTGTAGGAGCAATGACCCATTCTTGGCTGACAGCCAGATAGCAACCAGGGATCTCAGTCCTACAACTGCAAAGAACTGAATTTAACCAACAATCTGAAAGAGCTTAGTCATGGATTCTTCCCTGGAGCCTCCAGAAAGGAGAACAGCCCAGGGACACTTTGATTTCAGCCTGTGAAACTCTGTGAAACTCTAAGCAGAGGACACAGTTGAGCCACACTGTGCCCAGACTTCTGACCTACTGAATTGTGAGGTAATAAATGGGTGCACTTTTGGACTGGCTATATTTGTGGTAATTTGTTATGGAAGCAATAGAAAACTGATACATCAGTAACTTCTTCCTACAACTTGATTTCTTAAAGAAAAAAGATTGAAAGGAGGTAAGAGAGTATGTGGCTTCATTACCTACTCCCTCATTCTTTCAAATTCTCACAGGCAGAAGATTGTAGAGGAATCTTCTGTCCTGGAAAAGGGAGGAGGTAGCTGAGGCAAAGAAAGAGCCTCTGCAAGATCTCCCCACAGGTTATTCTGAACATACCCAGGTCGCCAAAGTATCACGTTTTGGTAAAGTCAACTTGATTGGTGCAGTTTACTAAGGCAGGAAGAGGCTCTGAAGTTGAGAATTTCTGAGTAACTGTTGGTTCTCACAGGGCATGGATGAGGCCAAGTAGTCACTGCAAGCCCCTACAGAGTGATTTAAGGAGCAGGTAAAAGCCAATGTGGGGCTCAGTGAATCAGGGATAGCTTTGGGGCTCCGAGAAAGCACAGAATAGATTATGATCTGCCCTCATTGTGGAATTCAGATGTAAATGTGGAAGAAGAACATTGCCCTGAAGACCAGAAGGCCAAGAGGTTTGTGCCCAGGGCTGCTGACTGACCCAATCTCTCCAGTGTGAGGTTGTGGAAACTACACAACTCCTCCCTTTGGCACACACATTCAGTTGTCATTTTGGACTGGGAAATGGAGAGAAGACTGAGAAGTCTAAGATGCAAAACATTTTTCTAAGAAAAAGCATTACTGACCTAAAGTAGGGAACCATTTAAATAATCAGATTACAATAAAGTTTTAAACCATATGAAAAGTGAATTGTTTCATTTCTACTACCAGCAACTGGGGACTGAGGAGGAGAAACCAATTAATTAAAAGCATGTGGTATGAATTATATCTTTGGCCATGTTGCTGTGTACTTCCTCTCTGCACCTTATAATTCTCTTGTATCTATCCAAGTCTCCAGATTTCACTGCATATTAGGGGATAATCAGTGCAGATAACTGGCCTGTCCATGCCAGTTGATTTTACTGCCGGCATTTTTTTCTGACTGGTCAGTGTTCATACTGCTCGGTTATTGAATATAATGTTTTGAATATCATACCTCAGTTAAATTTTTTCCCTCTTCATTTTACTGTGAAGATGTTTAAATATACATCCATATTTCATTACTATATTCTGCAATTAACATTTTGCTCTATTTGCTTTATCAGACTTGTATCCATCATCCCACTAGCCATTCATGAATCATCTTAATTTTTGATACTTAGCAAGGTAAGTTGCAGGCTTCACCCCTAAAAACTTCTGCATGGACACCATATACTAGAGTTTGCCATTTGTTAACTATTTTTTTAGATAAAACCTGAACTGAAGTAATACATTGTACTTGGAATTTATACAGAGTCATTAATATTGGCACAATTATAACTTAAACAATGGAAGGTTATTAGGAGCAGTCAATATTTAAGTCAAGGAATTTGTGGATCTAGATGGAATTTTTGATTACCATCTCAAATATTGATCATCTTTATACTTGCACTTGTTAGCAAAGTTTATTTAGAATTAACCGAGTAAAGAGTAAGGTATGCTCCTGGAGTCTGAAGTCACAAGGTAAAGGTTGATTCAAATGGAAATGCTCCAGATTGTGATGAATCATCTGGACTTCCCAACAAAGGGTAAAGGAATATTGATGAAGTCAGAGGTCCTTTCAGTAGTTTCTAAACTCTTAGTTTCTTGACCCCTGCTGCCATCTCACTTCATCTTTACTAAAAGTTTGCAACATCTTGAAACAATTGCCACAACGTGGAAAACTCTGTAACTTATACAATGTTTATACCACATTAATTATCTACTATGTTCACAGAAAGAGGGGCAAAAGCATTACTTTAATGATAGCTTGATAAGTTGTCAAAATACTACTTCATCTATACAAACATGCTATATCTTTATCTTTTTTTCACTCTGTCTCTCCCTTTCTTTCTCTCTTTTTTCATATGAGAGGGGGGCGGACTTCATTTTCAGTCATGATTCCGTAGTTGCTTTTACTTTTCTTCTGTCTTGGATAACTTTCAAAAGCACTTAGTTGAGGGAGCTGAAAGAGTACAAAAGCCCGCTATTAGCGAGATTTAGCCAAAGAATAAATGAAAATTGATTTGATTTGTTTTTCTCTCATTGAAATTTTACCTTTGGTAAGCTTGAGGTATTGCACTGCAAACAGATCAATGCTGCCTGTTCTTTTAATGTCTTTAAAAATCTGAAATGGAGTCTCAAGAAGAGGCTGCCAAAAGCATATGGATGTAGTCTTCTAAAACATGCAAGATGATATCCAAGGTTAAATTAAGTTAAAAAAAGATAGATAAACGCTGCAAGATATATTTCCAAAGTGCTTTCTAGTCTTGTGACAGTCTTGAGCAAAAGACAGGGAGGAGTTCAGCTTGGAAAGGAAGCCAAGAGGAAGGAAAGGCTAAAGTCATACTATTATCTAGTCCCTCGTTGTCTTTTCCAGAAGCACTATCCAGGTCTCCACTGGTAGAATTTTGGTGACACAGGATTCCTGGATAGAAGTGCAGCATGCCACGGGCGGCGTAAGTGATTGCTTACTGAAGACCACGCTGCAGTAGGCAGTACAGTGAGGAGAAGCTCACAGCCAGCATCCATCCTCTTACGGCTCTGCAAAAAATGGGCTCAGTGGCCACGCCAGATTATGTCATCACTTCTGACAGCAAGTCCCTCACCATAAAAAATGAGAGCACTTTGAAAACAAGTTTTCTTGTAATCGAGGAGAGAAACTTGAAGAAACTACAGCTGATGGCAGAAAAACTCAGTCTGTCTGCAACTTTACAAATTCCTGGTTAATAATAGCAAGAAAAGTGGAAGATGGGAAATTAGGGGTGGAATGTGTTATGAGCAATGCCACCCTTACTCCGGTGCACAAAAAAGTAGACTGAAAATTCCATCATCTCCTTTGGGCAGGAATTATCTGTGAGGATGAACAAGGTCAGTTCAATGAGCAAATCGCCCCACTGCTTTTCTTGTCATTGCTGTGTTAAATTATCTTTTCATATTTTCCATCCAGTTATTTACAAATTGTTGATTTCATTAGGATCAGCCCTTTGATTTGTAAACAAATGTGTTAAAAAACAAAACAAAGAAGACCCATCTCTCTAGAAGTCTACATTATTGTGGACCCATCATGCGATAGCAAATGGCCTGGTAACCAGTTGAGACATATGTTCATTCTAGGGAAGCCTAAGGATTTGTTAGATCACTGTTTTCACGCTTCAGTTTCCCAGAGTCAAGTTGTTATTGAAAAGCCCTAAAACAGACATGATATAGGAAAAACAACGCAGGCATAGCAACTCATTTCCAGCCTCAGTGTCAGGGAGATAAAAGAGAGCAGTGAGGACTATGACCAACTAGAAATCCCTTGTCCCTTCTAAAGTGGGCAGCTATTTTCAGCTCCAGCTGTCTAATGCCTCATGCAAATGCATACTCAGTGCTGGAGTGTTTCTGATTTTAATAGAACTTATAAATCTGGATTTTATGTGAAATTACTACAGTCTTAAATGCCAACAGGCTACCACCATTTGTGACCTCTGCCTTCACTTTAAGGAATTTGCACCCTTGTTTCAGTTTGTTGGCAGAATGCACATTACAGTGTCCCGTATCAAGAAGTGTAACTGATTACTACAACTACCTAGGGCCGGCGGACCTCCACTTTAATTCTATTGACTTTATGTAATTTTGAATTCTGTCTACTGATTATAACTGTGTCTTTTTAGAGCTCAAACAAACCTAATCTCTGTGCTGCTCTACATGGTTGGAAGAAACTAAATTCCCAATAGTCTGGGCTTGCAAAGCCGGTTAAGGACTTACTTGAATAAAATCCAGGTCTTCTTCTTTGGTATCTCCCTATAGCCAATTGCATTTCAGGTCTTCTGGGAGACTATTTTTTGCAAACCTCTAAGATACTTATATTAGAGTAATTTTTATTTTCCCCAATTTCTCCAAGGCCTGCAGTATTGTACTGGAATTAAAATAGTACTAATCAGGAAACGGATGTGGCTCAAGAGATTGGCGACCGTCTACCATATGGAGGTACCGGGTTCGATTCCCAGGACCTCTTGGTTAAAAAAAAAAAAAAGTACTAATCGCATTTTGGGAAAATGCAATTTGGACATTCTCTCTCTATGATGCTCACCACCAAGTGGATATAAACTGGTGAAAAAGACATTTAAAATTAGACTATTACTGGGCTGAAGACACCATGGTTAATTTCTCGGTTTATACTGTCACTGATTCCAAATGGCACTCCACGAGAACTCCCATCTCTTCTCTTTCTGTTGGCAGAACACAATCTGATTTACACAGTTCTCTGTGTAAGATGACATTTGAGGATTACACATTTTAATGATGAATTCCAGGCAGCTTCATAGCTCAGTGAAGGAGAAATGTCAGGGCAGGATGTCACTGTCTGGATACTGGAGTATATAAGATGTGGTGGTTTCTTCTGACAACGTAAGGCAGACTGGTTTTGCATGCCTGGTATGAAAGGAGTCCTCTGTGCCAAACAAGTGACTGGGATGGGAGCAGAGCAGAAAACTGTACATGAGCAAAGCTCAGCATCCAGGTTTCTGTTGTGGTGATAGGGCACCCAAACTGGGTGGCACCTGGTTAGCAGCAGGCAGGAATTGACAATTAGGAACTAGAAAGGCAGGTGGTCTTCATCCGAGATGGCCAGTGTGGCAAGACTTCACAAACAGAAATCCAATCTCAAAGGAAGGAATAAATCACGTTTATATTTGTCTTGGATTTGGAGTGCATTTGAATCTATATGTGGAGAAATCAGAGTATTCAGCTCAGAGGTCAATGCAGGAAGTAAGGTAGCTTAGCTGAATTTACCAACAAAGTCCTGAAGAGGAATTTAATATTAGATTCCATTGGCCAACACCCGTAGGTTACCAATGCCTGATTTCTGATGTTAATATTCTCTAGATTTTATTTTACAGCGAATGTAAAAGAAGTATTTGTTTTAATCATGTGCTTTCCTTGTTTATTCATACTGAAATTTCTTTTTAGCTTTGGAATTAATTAAAAATGGAAAGCTCCTAGCTTATAGTAATTTTCAAATAAAATCAGTGTCTAGATGATTTAAAGTTGGTCATTAACAGATAGGTATGAAAATTTAATCTCCATTCCAGCATTAATTCCAGTGTTCATTAAAAACTTAATTTTTTCATTAATTTATGCATTCACTCTTCAATTCAGCAAATATTTATCAAATGCCTATTCTATACTCGAAATTATTTTCCTGGTTACTTGGAAGTACATGATAAATAAGAAAGACAAAGTTTCTGCCCTCTCTGCATGAACATTTTTATAATACAGACAGGAAATATACAACTAATAAAATAAATACATAAATACATAAAAAATAAATACAGTCTTTAATAAATGTTGTTAGTGACACTTCAATTTGTTTTCCTGTAGCCCCTGATCTTAGCCCATTTTAATTCTTAATTATGGTAGTCACTATTTGCTGTATAGAATGAAGGGAAAGTACAAGTTGAATATGCAGCTATTAAACTAAATCCTGTTTTGGGGAGGATCCCTGTTTATTTCACTTCTATCATGCCTGGTTATATCCATATTTGAGCTTTGAGTTCTCACTTAATTGAGAATTAAAGCTAATTAATTCACAACCCATCATTGTTGCTGTCACTTGATACCTAAGTGGCAGCCCCAAGGCTTAGATGTCAGGAAGCTTAATACTCTTTCTCTCAACTGCAAATTGTTTACTGTAGTTACAGAAAGAGCTGAAATAATTCATTCATTATTCTATAGAATGTGTAGAGGTGTGGTTATAGTGTGGTATATGGAGATACCAAAGTGCTGTGTGACAACCCTTTCCATCCCCTGCCCAGCTATGCAGATTTTACAAAGGGAAGAGTACAAAAGGAAGAGAGCTTCTGTTCCATACCTCTTGGGCTCTTAGTAAGAGTAACAATTTTTAAAAAAGGGCCATATTTTTTGAGAAAAGAGACCCGTTAAGTAGGTTTCTTTGGAAAGAGCATCTGTGGTGTTGTGAGGGCCCTGCCCTGTTTTGGGGAAAGGGATAGAGTGGTGATTTTCTTTTGAATCCAAACTTTGAAGGACCCCGTAGAAGACTTCGGGAGACACAGAGGCTAGTGTTTTCCTGGAAAGTCCAAAAGCAAGAGAAGTGTTGATGACTGCTTTTGTGGGAGAGTCAGGGCAATGCTCGTGTTGAGAGCAGTTCCAGAGTCTGCTGAGTCAAAGGATGCATGAGTGTTCCCCACACAGATGTGGGCCGCACTGCAGGGAGAGCTAGGGAGGAATCAACTTGGGTCCTTTAAAAAAAGCTACCAGGAGAAAGAGGAATCTCAGCAGAAGGAGGCTGGACTTACTGGATGCCCAGGATCTGTGAAATCATCCATCCTGGTCAAAGGAAACACAAGGGAGTTTCAGCAGGGGACCTCCAAGGAGCCTCAAAAGCATCCCATTACATGAAGTTAGCTATAAACATCGTCAGAACTTGAAAGGAAAAAAAAAATATGAAGCCCCAAAAGACCTGTCCTATCCTCTTACCTCTTCAAACTTTCCTCTCTTTGATCCTAGAGAGAGTGAAATAGCAATTAGTGACAAGGGTGAGACAGCGAACAGAGAGATAAGAGAAGGCAACCTGGCATCTCTTTCACACTTCAGGTTTTAAGCTCCATGAAAAGACAAAGCTTAACAATAAGCCGAGATCAGATTTTTTATTATTACAGAGGACTGAAAAGTCTGAATTCTGTCCTGAGGCTATTTGCAACCTAAAGCGACTGTAGAGTTGTCTATTACCTAAGAGTGAGCAAAAAATTCACAGACCTTTAGAAGTTTTCTTTAGGAACAGGGAAAGATTACATCACTGAGGAAGAAATAGAGATGAATTTTGATTACAGTCATATTCTGCTTAGTTAACATACTGGTTAAACTTCATTATTGAAATATTTTCTGTCAATAGCATTCTGAGAGTTGAATCCTTTTAAATTAATTTTCATTAAATTTTTGTGACATTCAATTAGAGAAAAATTCTTTTTTTTTTTTTTTTTTAAGATTTTATTTATTTATTCATTTATCCCCCCCTTGCTGCTTGTGCTCGCTGGGTCAGCTAACCACGCCGTGCGGGCAGGCTTGCCTTTACCAGGAGGCCCCGGGAACCGAACCCGGGGCCTCCCATATGGTAAACGGGAGCCCTACTGATTGAGCCACAGCCACTTCCCGAGAAAAATTCTTTAAGAAACAAAATCATAACTGAAAATGCAGTCATTTCATAAAAAATTACTTTAAATGAAACGTTTTAACATTCTGACAATATAAATTTCCAAGTGTCAGCATATATGTGAATGAATATAGTATTCATACTCGAGTTTTCTAGTTATGTCATTTATGAGGCCCAAAGAACCACTGTCAAAGAAGAATTGCAGGTTAGTGAGTTGACCCATATTCTTTTCTTACAACTGCATCATATGAGGTAGATCTGTTTAGGAGGTGGTTCTCTGGTTTAGGACACCCCACTTATTTTCCTTTTCTGGCATACTTGTAATTCCTCATTTTTTTTTTTTTTTAATGCACTCACTTTTATTTTATTTATTTTATTTATTTATTTTTAAAAATTTATTTATTTTTTATTGTGGGTAAAAATCAAAATTTTCACAAAACATACCAATATTTGAAAAATGATATATAAATATATATGCATACATGTGCATTTGCTTACAAAAATGTTATTTATATATATATATATATAAATATATTTTAAGGGGTGCTTAGATTACCCAAAATATTACACGGAACCCACTGGGACTCCCATGTTTCCTAACTACGTGTGCAAGGGTTGTCTTCTTTGTTTCTCTTTCTTTTTTATAAAAATTTCTTAATCGGTTTTTCTGTTTCTTTAGTAGAGTGAATTCTCTGTGAAATTCAGATAATGAGGGAAATAATATATGTGGGTTCATGTGTTTTAATTGTTGGTAACTGGTGGTCTATGCCATGAATATGAAGCCGAAAATATATGGCCCCTAGGTCCCTCGGTGCAGTGTGGGTAACTACACACAGCCTCTCTCACCATCAGCATGATTCTCATGACAAGGAATCATATTTTTCTACTTTAAAATTAACAGCATGAATGTGATAATACTTCCCAGAATAAAAACCATTTTTTCCTTTCTCTAGACTTTCATAAGCAATTTTTGTGGAATTTATTATAAGAACATAATAGCAGATATAAGGGCCATCTATGAGGTAAACGAACTGTGTAGAAGCAGAAGTATTTTTTAGCAGAGACTTTTTATATTAATGATTTTATGACATCATTAAACTTGAACTATGAGGGGTGGAGTGTTGCTTTTTAGCTGCTTATGTATAGAAAAATATCAATACTAATACTAATTAAAGACATTTTAAAATTTAGATCCACTTAATATGTCATATTTATCTAATAAACAGAATATTAAGATTCTTCAAAGAGGACTAGTTGAAAATAAATTAGTAATAATTGTCCAGCAAGTACAGTTTAAACATTTGATTTATCGTGATTTCAAATGAAAATTATTCTTGTTTTTAAGAGTGGATGATTACTATCAAAAGGCTTCCTCCAGCTTTTGCACATCTTGAAAGAAAAGGCTGATAAACATAACACAGAGTCATTTGCTTTTTACTGTAGTTGAAGAGAAATTTTGGGATGTGATTCTAGAATAAGTTTGTAGATTTAGCTTGCTTACATTCATGAGTTAAGTACACAAATTTTAAAAACTGAATTCATTTTTGTGCTATAAACTGATATGGCAAGATTGTAAGTATAAAACATATAAAAATACTTTAAAATTTTTCTGTCTATCCTTAAGTAGGTTATGATATCTGCATGAAAATATTATTCTTGCTGCCTTAAAGTAAATCATTATCATTCTTTCATCATATTCTTGTATCTCTTACATTGTGGATTATGTCTTTAGATTTCTAAATTTAAAATATTTTCCTTTGCATTTTTAAAAATGTTCTAAATTTTGTTATTAAATTTTTTTTATTTAGAAGATATTTGTGTATGCATTGTATGTACTTAATGGCGACAATAACTTAGTGAAAATGACATGTTTTTTTTTTTTGTCTTGCTTCTGTTACACAATAATAACTGCATCAAAAATCGTCAAAATTGTAGATTTGTCTTAATTAGGACATGAAATTAAATGTGATTTATGGGCTGTAACTCATTTCTCTTTTATTTATATTACAGCTCAATATCCACCTGCTTATCAGGAAGCTTTTTTCTTATTAATGTCACGTTCATTAAATTCTTGCAGTGTTTCATTAACAGCTGCTTTCTATTTATCTCCAAAAATAGAGATTGCAAGTTGCTCTTTTTCATCTTTCTTGCTTTGTTATTTCTTTAGGTTTTAAATTTCTTGAGGTCAGATATGGTCTTTCCTGAATGCCAAATAAAATGCCTTTATGGATGCTCAGATGACTAGCTCCCATATTTTGGGTAAAATAATGATTAATTGACAATAATATGAAGCATGATAATTATGCTAGCAACTTCTAGTCCCCATTCCTTCCTCATTCTTCCCTCATTTGGGCACATGGAATGAATACAGTCTCGACATCATTTGTATTTAAAGAGGGTCATGTGACCACATCTGGAAAATAGGTTGTGAACAAAAGTGAAATTTGTCGCTTCTGGGCCAGAGCACTTTCCTTGAAATTTTGTGTGCCAATACCAATTTCTTACACACATGTAAAAATGCTGGTTGAGCTGGTGAGGCCCAAAGTCTGAAGCAGCCTGGATCGCCAAGTCTTATGGAGAACAGTTAACCCTGGAGAATCCAGAGATCCTTGGCAGACTTTGTGTGAGTGAGAAATAAATCACTCTTGTGCTGAGTCCCTGAAATTTTTAGAGCTGTTAATTACCATGACATTAGCCAAACCTAGACGTCGCTAATAGCTAATACCAATTAGGTGATTATTGAAAACACTAAATTCAATTTTTAATGCTTACTGCATATCCTCAAAATGGAGAATATAATTATATTTTTCTATAAAATTGCAATTCCTAATAGGTATATTTTATCTATTTACATTTTTTCTAAATATGGATTGTACTTTTAAGAACATATGCATATAAATCATACATATTCTATGTCAGGTATATTTTTAGATAAAATAATTTATGCTATAAATTTTATGCTATACTTGTTCAGCATAGTATTGGAAAGACACGTAGACAAAGAGCTCTTTTCTACATGTGGAAGAACTGTGCTTGGTGAAAACTGTGGCACTCACTATCAGAATATTTTGGTTGATCCTCTAAACTTCAGAAGAGATACAGTTTTTATGTTGATAAAATGGGGATAAAATATCTCAAAGGTGTTGCTCATAATTAAATAAAAGAATGAATAGTTCATGAAACTCTTTCACTTTAAGTGCAATATAATGTTAGTCATTATTTTGGCTTCTTTGCCAAATATATACCCACCCTGTCATAGATGTATTGTTGGTTTCGTTTTATATTTGAAATGTCTGCTGCTTATACATACTATTTCTTACAACTTCAAAATTACACCTCTGAGAAGATGATTTCTCAAATCACTACTCTTGTTATTTTTGAACCCTAATTCTTCAATTCTAAATAACTGCTAGACATTTCTGTCTAATGGTAAGTCACAATTTCAAAATTAATGTCAACAACCAAAGTCATTGTCTTCCTCTCCCTTGATCTCTATATCCTCCTTCCATCCCTTCTTTACCCTCAGCTACCAACCATAAGTTCATTTATTTTTCTTCATTCAGTTATTGATACACTATTTTCAAGATTACCCAATCTTGAAATGGTAATGTCTTTGTCCAACTGCACAGTTTCATTTCCACACCAGGCAAGGTTTACTTAGTTCTTTCTTGAGCTTTGTGAGGACTGCATCTATTTCTATTTATCTTTGTTTCTTCTGCATATGGCATCATGTTTTGTGTATAGTAGCTTCTCAATAAATATAGTTCAACGAGGGGAAATTAAATGCTTGACTAAATCATACATTTGGTGATTGAGCTGGGAGTATAATTCCAAAGATTTTTTGATCATCCATTATGTGCTAAGCAATGTTTCCTACAGTGTTATGGAAAAATGAAGCAAAAAATGTTTTAGAGAGGAATGGTAAGTGAAGGCGTTCTATTTTTATAGGTGTGTCTGAGGAAAGCATATGTCAATAAAAGTGAGGGAATGGTCTTTCTGTAGATTTGGGAGTAGATCATTCCAGGAAGACAAACAGCAAGTGTTAAAGTCCTGGATAGAAATGAGTTTGGTTAGTTCAGGAGAAAGAGAAAATGCATGTGAACTTCAAGCTCAAGTGCAATCATTATGGCAGGCAGATTGGGTTATGGGGAGGGGGAGGGGAAGGGGGGTGGCATAGAGAAGTAAAATATGAGGCTGGAGATTCAAGCAAAGACCAGATAATGTAAAGCCTTGTAGAGCATAAGAAGTTTGGATTTTATTTTAAATATGATAGGGAAGCCTTTGGAGAGTTTTAAGTTGAGTACTATTGTGATTTCATTTATCTTTTCAAGAGTGTTTTTTTGCTACTCTGAGAAAACTCCACTTTCCAATATAGCCCATGTGCCTTTATCTATTCACATCTATGCTTTTTCACTTAATTATTTTTTTCTTTTCTTCCTCTTACTTATTTTAAAATGGAGAGCTGTATGACTGTAATCACAAACAGAAATGGATTAACTGATTTCATGTAATATCTACTTAAGCCAACTCAAAAGAAGGACATATTTTCATTTTGAAATTTTTCCAGATGTGATGCTCTATGAAATGATTACTTACCACTCTGGTCCCAAGGACAGATTTTATTTTTCTATCTCAAGACACAGTGTCAAGGGTCCCTGATTCCAAATGGTATTAGTGTCATTATTCATGAAAATCAACTGGAGACTCATTCTTAGCTTGTCTAGTAAAAACCAAGCTCTTCTCCTTTAAGTTATCATGGATCTTCAGATTTCCTCCCGCCATATGGCAAGAATAATAAGCCAAAAGCAGAATCCTAAAGACAAACATCTGCCAAGAGGTGTTCAGAGAAGGAGCTAGAGTACTTAACTTGAGAACAATTGGAAAGAAAGTGGAATGTAAAGAATAGCAAAGAGTTAAAAGGAAGTAAGGCAGAGGTCTCAAAAGGAAGGCAGCCAGAAGGTGGAAAAGGCAGAGCCCAAGAGAATAGCAAACGGTGACAGGAAACAAGCCAGATGCTAACAGCAAGAATTGGAAAAGAAATGTGCAACTTAAAGGAGATTTCTTTTCCTGAAAAGATGAAAATCGAAGCCACAGAATATTTAATAGTTGATAATGGAAACACTAAGGTCATGAACAGAAAGGAAAGTTTACTGACAAAAGATTTTATTATAAATTGAAAGGAACTGGATACACCCTAAATAAATTAACAAGGGAATAATAATGAAGGAGAACAGGATATGTGAAAAAGTAAAATTGAGATTTCAAGCAGGGTTTTATTCATAGAGGAGGCTGTTTCAGTGATGAAACTCCAATTTTGATACTTCATCTGTTTTGAGTATTTATGTTTCACCCCGTATTCTTCAGAAGTGAATTTTATACTTATCTTTTCAATGTAAGTTTTCCTCATTTGTTTAATGGGCTCTTATCTCTTTGAATCATAATAATCTCTGATTCAATTAGCTAGATGGAGACTCTTGGGTTTCCTTCAGATTTATGGAGATATATTTAGCCTTTTTTAAAAAAATCAGATAAGGGAAGGTCTGCTCTCTGAAATACATTAATTTATCATTTTCAAGAGAGGGAAATGTTCTTGCTGTTTTATTACTGCTATGAATCTCCATTATCTTACAGGTGTTTTAAAGATATGTCTACATCTGATAAACCCTTTCTATTTGGGATAAATTGGTTCTATCCTCTCAGAGAGGATAACTGGGCCATATGCCCCGACTACTCACAGAGACCAGTAATCCCTGGGAATATGAACATGAAATACAATGGACTATTGAATTTAGAGGAAGTGTCCTCAGAGGCAGGCAGTTTTCTAATAAGCAGCTGATTATCAGTTATTATTTTAGACCTTTGGGCTAATCATAAAGAAGGCTATTAGCTGGTAATGGATTAAATAAGATATCTCATATTAATGTAATTTCTTTAATATGAAAGAAGAAAAATTGCCCACGGCAAATAAACTGTTGTTAAAGTTTTGTATAGCACATGAAATGCTCTTGAAAGTGTCTGAAGGCCATAAAATTTCTTTTGTTTAAATGTGATTTAGTTTTCTCTTGATTGGCAATACTCTCTTAGATTTAAATATGACATTTTGAGCTGAAAATGATGTGTTAGATGAAGAAACTAAACTCTGGGAAGATAAATGACTGGTCTAAAATCTTGCACCTAATTTAGATAACACCAGAATGAAAACTGGGTCTGCTGAACTGTATACCCTTTTTGGTGATTGATGCTTGATCATCTTTTTTCTCCTTTCATTCTTACCTTAGAATATTCACCTTAGAATATCATCATCTCTTCCATGCCAATGTTGAAGTTCACTCTCAGTGTTATGTGAAAAGAATCATAGCAAGTGTCAGGGAAAAGACCTATGTGGAAAATAGAGAGGTTGGTAGATTTGTTGAGGCAATCAAATATTTGAAAAGAATGAAATAAAGTAGTGGATATGTAGTAATAAGGAAACAAAAAACTTTTTATCTCTTCACCTTTCAAATAGAAAATCTCTCCTTCCCCCTCACAGTTGCAATGAGCAGCAATTAAACAATTGACAGGCAGTGGTTGGGAAGTATACATTTAAGAATCTCCTTTTTGTTTATTTTTCATGGTTCTAAATGGTCATGAAAAACAATTGGTTCTTTTAATCAATCCTATTCCCTATTATTTTAGCGTTTATTTCTATGTATTACCATTGCAGTTGGCTTCCTGTGTTTCCTGGCTATAACTGTGTCATTAAAGGGCCCCTTTGGAGAGTTAAGCCAAGCCATTATGGCCCATCTGGGGAGGGTATGAATATGGACAATACTATAACACCCCAAAGTTGCTTAAAGAAGCCAAAACAGTAGAAACATGAAGGATTTTGCCCAGAGCTCAGCATGTACTCTGTGTTTAGCCCCAAGGCTCATTATTGGATGGACACCCCCTGACTGTGAGCAAATTTTGTTCCTTGAGGCTTGCTGATACTGGCTATGGTTCTGCCATTGATTTGAACATAATCTGCGTGTTGCATCTTTATTGGATTGCCATGATTCATTTAAAGGGAAATGTTTTTGATCCTTGTTGACTGGCTTTCACGGTGGGGTAGAGTCGGGGTGGGGGTGGGGGTTGGGTTGGTGAGCAGCCTAGAAAAGAAAACGCTTTCAGTGCTACACTTGGGTTTATGGCTGGAAGGGAGAACAGCTAAAACACATTAGTCCTTTTGCTATTCAGAGGTTTGACTGCTTTAGCTATCGGGCCTGGATTCATGATCCATTTTCTGTTTCCTGTCCAGCATCTATTTGATGCAATATGCTTCACTGTCTCTTTTCATTAACTGAGACCTATCTGATGTCAATTGAGAAAAACAGTAGCTGATGTTATGAAATACTTGCAGTGGCATGGCAAAGATATATTATAAAGGCCTTTTACTTTGTTCCATTGTATATTTTACTATTGTGTTTTATGCCTGCAGCTTAGCTGTATTGAAAGAAAATATTTCAGCTGGGCCCTGCTGGGTTTTTATAACTTGCCTTTGAAATGCTAGATAACAGTGAGCTCAATCTATGGCAAACTCCTGACATTAACAAATGGGGGACAAATAACCCCATGGAGGCACATAACAATGATGCAAGCACTATATTTGAGACCAGATTTACAAATAGAGTCATAATCTGCTCTAAGGATAAGTGAGATTTGTTTTTACTTTAATGTTGCAGATAAAGCAACTAGCACTTTTAATGACTACAAATTATAGTCAGCAACAATATGTGAGGTGCCATCATATCAGAGGAGCCCCAGCAGATTTGGTTCTAAAATGGGAGAGGTGACACCATGTGCCTAAAGAAAGAGGAGCATATGCTGCTTCACCATTACCCAATTGAAATGTATGTTGTATAAATGCTGGAGTTCAAAGAGTCAGGAAATGAATGCTCTTTCATTCTCCTAGTAGCTCCTCAAGATGAGATTATATGTGATCTCCAAATCCTTTACACAGTTTGAGATGAGGCTTCGTGCTCTAATGGTATCTCTTCAAATGTGAGAGATGATACGAAAATCTCCCACTGCAGCTACAATCTCAACAAAGGAATACAAAATGTGAAGGAATTTTGTGAAGGAATACAAAAAAACAAAATGAATACCTGGCAAATGGTTTGAAGGAAGAGCTGAAAAACAGATTCTGGCTCTAATGAGAGACATTCCTTAATGAAACCATGATCTATACTGCTTTTAGTAATTGCAATTTAATTACTAAATTATTTAATAAGAACTGAAAATGGAATACAAATGCATTATCTCATATAAAACCATAGCATGCATAAAGAAAATGACTACTAAAAATTTCTTCACATTACATTTATATAAAAAATACAGCAACTTCTAAGACAGTGTAGTAAACAATTCTTTATCTAAGGGCCAAAATTGGCATCACCATTTAATGACCCAAATGCAATTTAAAGTAAGGTAATTAACAATATTAATTTAGACTTATTAGTTTTTTCTCTCTCCTTAATTTTTAGAAGGGTGCGGAAAGATTTTCTAAATGCCTTGTTTTTTTTTTTTTAAAGAAAATCTGCATTTTCTGAGTATTGGTAAGAACAATAAACTGCAAACTGGAGTCAGTATACTAACAAGGCAGGATTCGTGACTGCTCAACAGCTGCTTCCAAATTATACAATTCATTTGACATCCCTTTAAGGAAGGATCATTTAATCCCCTCTTAGTGTTTGAACTATAGATCATTGTGTTTAAATATGTGGGTCTATTATTAGCGCAAACTATACACAAAATTTTAAACATCATTTGAAGGGGTTAAATTTATTGGCATCTGTTTCCAGCATCATGGCTTTAGTAAGCAGTCATTCCAAAATCTACATTATTTGTAAAACCAGTCCATGAATGAAGATTTTTAAAACGTTAGTTGTCTCGTTGCTATGGCAACCAGCAGTAATTGACACTGATTGCTGAACTCCGGGAAAGTAGACTGGGAAGGTACTATTATGAAGAAGGCACCACTATAAACTATAAAGGCAAATTAGCTACCAGAAATAACTGTTTTACATTAGGTTTATTGTCCATGTAAAATAACTTTCTATACATAAAGCCCAGTTTATGTGCAACAAGGTACTAAATGGCTTCTTTCACTTTCGCCTGATAATGCATCTATTAAGGTATGAATATGGTTGTCTGTATGAGTAAACATAGTGCCAAACTGATGAGTTTTAAAAATTTCAGATGCTGATAATGGTCTACAATTTCCCTGGCTCCAGGTGTTCAGAATCACTCTGGCTACTTTGTGTATACTTTTGAAAACTAGTTACTTCAGGCTAAGTATTAAATGAGATGCTCTCCTGAGTTTGTCGACTGGCAGTGATAGGATAAAATGTAGAAAACCTTTACTTATGCTTCTTGTCTGTGAGTATGGTGGGGAAAAAACTGAAATCACCAGTTCATTTAATGTCAAGCACCTCTAAATTTAAACAATCTTTATATAAATTGTTTAGTTTTATTAATAGGGAAGAAATTAAAGCAATAGAACTAAGGATTTAAAAAGTCATGCTTCTAAACCTTGGTTTCGGGCACATCATCACTATATTATTAAAAGGATTTTCTTATTAATTATGATATTGTGGATAACATACATGATTTATGAACTTTAGATTCTTTTATTTGATTGGGCACTTATACTATAAGTCTTCTCAGAGCTTTGTGATGGGAAATTCTACATGGATGCCTAATAAAACTTAAAGCTAGATGCAATCTCGTTAGTGGGGATCATTACGTATGTTCTAGGCATCCATGGATAGCTTCCTGGCTGCTCAGGAACCCCTGAAACTGCAAGCAAAGTTTGAGGTGAATGTATGTTTATCTAGAATGAGGGTGGTCAAGTTTGAGCAATTCCTCAAAGCTTCTGTAACTAATAAGTAAAAGCACACAGTAGCAGCATTTTTAACGTATTGACCATGAAACTCTGGGGGTCCTTATGACACTTTTAAGTGAGTCCAAAGGCCAAAACTATTTTTATAATAATACTAAGACATTATTTGCCTTTCACTCTGGCTTGGTGCAGAATTGGTGGTGGGTGAAACTGCTGGTCCTTTAGCACAAAACAAGGCAGTGGTATTAAACTGCTATAATATTATATATTTTTCATTGCCATGCACTCACAGGAAAAAGTGAAAAAAAATGAGTGAAAAGTTAGAAAGTCCTTTCAATTTACAAATGATGAAGCAATAAAAATCATTATTTTTTATTGTATCTTGAACCTTGACCCTTTTTAATATTCTGTACAAAAATATGGGTGTCCAGAACATATTTGCTGTGTATTGAAGTATGATGTTTGTCTTAAGGAAACATACTCGAGGTGTTATTTGAGAAGGCAGCAGAGCTAGGTAATTCCGCACCCCCCCCCCGGAGAAATGTTTAAATGCCTGTTTTAATTTTTAATGTGGTAAATATTAATTGATAGAATCCACATAAACCAAAGCTTTCTGAGGTCCTCAGTAATTATCAAGAGTATAAAAGGGTCCTGACCAAAGCATCTGAGAAGCCCTGCAATTGCAAGAAAGCTGTGCCTCCTATAGGTTAGTTAAAGGTTTGTATTGTATTTGCTGGACTTCATATATTTACATTCTCAATTGCTCATTCTCTTCAATGACTAGGACTTCTAGAAAATTTATAATTAATATGAGTTTTCCTAATTTAGAAATAGTAACTAGTGTTTTATACTCTAGTTTCCCAAGCTGCAATGAATTCTGTCCAATTGAATGTTTATTCTGCTAGCCTGTTTTATCAAGGAGATATATGTTATTCTCCATCAAATTATGAGATTCAAGGGTTAGTACTTTTATAAAAGTAAACCTGATCTCTGTTTCTCCAGATGTAAGTTGTATATTCCACCTAGCATAAAAAGTCTCTATGCATATTATGAAAATAAAGAAGAATTAGTGAAAATTCAATTAATGTAGTTTAAATTGTGGAGGAAAATATGTAATGAGATTAAATTTTCCAATTTATACAAAACAAAACAAAATCCAAACAAGTGAATGAAACATCAGCCAATAGTCAGTTTTAATATTTATACCTCTGCCCAAAATAAAAGTTTTTAGACAAATTACATCATATACTCTACAAAATCATAACAAAAGATGTTGTGCATTTACTCTCAGCCACCTTGCTTTAATTATTTCATATTTAAAGGGAAACCAATTCTAAAGTGAAAATTATTCATATAGGATTTTCAATAGTTCTCTGAACTTTTGCCATTGTCAGTGAACTTCATAAAGCACTGAAGGCATAGGAGAAATTCTGAGACCTCCTTCCTTTCTCTAAGACCCCTAAATATTTTAAGATCCTTCTTCCCATGTTGTGACACTACATGAATTGTGCCTGTCTGATTCTTAATAAAACCAGCTTTTAGTTCAAAGGTCATTGAGCACTGTCTAGAAATCAATCAAATCACTCTATGTGGTCATCTAAGGTAAGTATGGGGTATCTTTCATATACCATTCCTCTTCTGGTATCATTTTAGCTTGGAGGAAAAGTTACTCCACCATATTATTTTTTTTTGTATGGACTTTCTTATTAGCATATTGTGGAATAAATTATTAATAAGCATTAAACCAAGCATAATAGGATATAGGCCATGTAACAGACAAATTTCACTTATGCCGGCACCCATATTTTGCAGAGAAGGAAACTGAAGCCAGGTGACCTGACCAAACTCACATAGCTAACAAAATGTGTGGAAGGATTAGAATCCAGGCTGAAATCTATATATCATTTTTATTATAGACAATGATGAAAAGATTAGTTGTGGAAAATATTTGGCATTCATTGCAATGGATTATTGGATTATTTGTCATTTCTAAACTGCTTATGGACATAAACTAAACTTATCAAACTGTTCTGGAGCTCCAATGCATGGTGTACTTTCAGATATACAATAAGCCATACTGGACACTGCAAATGATGCATCAGAATGGTGCTTGGCAATGTGGAGAAGCGTTGTAAGACTCCAAGTAGGAATAGCTGCTTCCCACTAACAGAGCTTTAAACTTGGTAGATCCCCTACTTACCATCATAGCAGGCATTAGAACGTGGGTCCTCCAGACTGAAGCAACCTCCAGGAAGAAAGATACAGAGAGAGCACAGAATAGGGGTATAACCTTGCGTGGCCGGGACCACCATCTTAACAACATACTCGAAGGAAACAGAATCTTCCTAGAAGGCAATTTTAAAAGCCTAGTACTAGCATTGAAAGAAAAAATAAATACATGGGACTGCCTTAAAATGAACACTTTTGTTCTTCAACAGACTTTGTCAAGAAAGTAAAAAGGCATCCTACTCAATTGGAGAAAATGTGTGGAAATGACATATCCAATAAAAGTTTGATATCCATGGTATATAAAGAGGTCATATAGTTAAATGATAAAAAGACAAGCAACCCAATTAAAAAATGGGCAAAGGACTTGAATAGTCATTTTCCCAAAAAGGAAATACAAATGGTCAAAAAGTACATGAAAAAATGTTCAATATCACTAGCTGTCAGGGAAACGCAGATCAAAACTACAATGAGATCCCATTTCACATCTTATAGAATGGCTATTATTTAAGAAACAAAACAAAACCCTGAAAACTACAAGTGCTGGAGAGGAAGTGGAGATATCGAACACTCACTGTTGTTGGGACTGTAGAATGGTGCAGCCTCTGTGCAAGACAGTTTGGTGGTACCTCAAGAAGCTGAATATAGAATTGCCATATAAGCCAGCAGTTCCATTACTAGGAATATGTTCAGAAGAATTGAAAGCAAGGACATGAACAGACATTTGCACACTGATGTTCATAGAAACATTATTCACAATTGCTAAAATATGGAAACAGCTCAAGTGTCCATCAACTGATGAATGGATAGACAAAATGTGACGTATACAAACAATGGAATACTATTCAGTTGTAAGAAGAAATGAAATTGTATGCATATGACAACATGGTTGAACCTTGAGGATATTATGTTGAATGAAATAAGCTAGACATGAAAGGACAAATATTGTATGGTCTCACTAATATGAACTAAATATGATGAGTAAACTCATGGAGGTAAACTCTAGAGGATAGATTACTAGGAGATACAATGTGGGTTAAGAATGGAAGCTGATGCTTAATGTATGTACAATTTTTAATAAGGTTTATTGTAAAAGTGTGGAAATGAATAGAGTTGATGGTAACACATTACAGTGAGTAAAACTAACACTGCTGATTTACAAATGTGATTGTGGCTGAAAGCGATATTCTGTGGATAAAAATGCCAATTGAAAGGAAGCTAGAGAATAATCTAGGGAATGTTATAACAGTGATTTCAGTGGTGGATGAAGATTGTGGTTAATAGTATAAATACAAGAATATTCTTTTACAAAGTGTTAAGAATATGGTGATGCACAGGAAAATGACAGCTAATGTAACTTATGGATGATAGTTAACAGTAATATTATATTTTTGCAGCGAGGCAAAGAAGATATATAAATTCTAAGGGACAACAATAGGGAGGTGTAAAGGGGTATGGGATTTTCCCTTTTGAGTAATGAGAATGTTTTAAAATTGACTGAGGTGATGACAGGACAACTGTGATGAAAATGAAATCCACTGACTGTACACTTTGAATGAATTGTACAAAGTAAGTGACTGTATCACACAGGGAATTCAGTGGTGGATGATGGACTGTGGTTAGCAGAACAAATATGAGAATGTTCTCTCGTGAACTAGAACAAAAATATAATACTAATACAGGGTGTTAATTGGGTGGGTTGGGGTAAAATACACAAAATGTAACATATGTGCTATAGTTAGTTCTAATATTTTGATGGTGCTATTTCATAGTTTGGAACAAATGTTTCACAACAATGGTGGGGTGATGTAAGGGAGCCCTAAATTATGAGATGCATATTTGTTTTGTAAGTTCACAACCTTTTTATTGTTTATGTATGTTCATGTATGAATGATATACTTCAATAAAAATTTAAAAAGCCTAGTACCCATTAACTTACTTGAGTAAAGTGGATGGGCAATAATTAAAACTTAAAAATAAGAGCTCTGAAGCAAGACATGAACACCCTTATGCAGCCAGACTCGTAGGAAAACAGCATTACTGGAGTCACAGAAGAAGATCCGAGAAGGACTCCTCCAGAGACCATTGCTGGAGAAAGACTTATTAAGGGTTTCATCAGCAGTTCTTAGTAAGGAGGAAATGGAACCATTATAAAAATCTAGTGTATACTTTTTGTATTTACTGCACATAAAGATGATATCAAAGTACATAATCATCATTGTAAAGTGTGGGTTTAGATATTATCAGTAGATCCTTTTGTTGTTTTCCTAATGAACTCTCCTAGTTATTGAAATAGAGATAAAAGTATAGGTATTTCTGAAAGAGAGTTCTTATACTCAAAATGGGCAAGGCCAGTTAGTACCCAGTATTAGCTTCGGAATCATTGGCCCAAGTTCTCTTTACATGGACCCTTCTCTAAAGAATCTAACTTGTTCAGGGCTACCTCCGTGAATCTTTCCTGTGGTGTTATTACTGGGTCCATTGTTTTTATAATTTCATGCTTCAGTAGAATATCATGTATCATAGGCATGCAGAAAAACTGCTTTTCAGATCACAAAAAGAGTCCTCAATGGCATTTTAGCAGAGGTTATTTGAAATAGTCCAAGAAGAACTTCCTTTTACATAACAAAGCATCATTTCCAAGATTTAATTATGTCATTACTTTTTTGTTTTCTGTAAAGACTGCTGGATATAAAAGGTCAAGGTATCAGCAAAACATAGACAGATTTTTGCTGAATGACATAAACCTGTCAGAATGCTGAGCTTTGATGTTCCATTAAGTGATCGATGTAGATTACTGACTTTTGGCTAAATGCTACTCAACCAGATAAGGTCAATACCTGTTAGTTCATTGGTGGAATAATTAATTAATCAATACAGGATACTTGAAGTCAGGAAGAATTATTGCCAGGCTTGTATCTCCGGCTTTGGTCACAGAAATTATTTTAAAACATCCTTGCAACATTAACCCCTTCTGTGCAGGGTTTATTGTAACGTTATGTATCCAGGGAAAGGAAAGAAGAAAAAAAAAAAATTCAAGTGAACAACACTTCTTGTAACCTTGAGCTCCCCAGAAGGAAAAGCCTCTAACAAGCTGAGTGCATCATCATTAGTTCTTCTTTTCACATCGTCGCACTCTGCTTGTAAAATAATTACAGGCAATTTTTCTATTTTACAGTTGGACCACATGACTCCGTGTTCTTTTGCACAGCAACTCACCCCTCCCCCAGACTGCTGGGTAGGAGGCTGGGACTGCTCACCTCTAAACATCTCAGCCAGAGGCTTTTATGGTGGCTGGTTACGATATTTCCTAAGAGCTAAGAAATAATACAACTGGTTCACAGAAAAATTTTCTCTCCTTACTGTTTCCTATTTCCAATGCCACCCAAATTCTCTACCTTAGAAATGCAAAAGGCCTTGGAAAAAATTCATCGTATTTCCAAAATTGTATATGTTGTGATTTCCTTGAACTCATGAGTTTGGGAAAATTCATAACTGAACATAATTCTTGCTGAAGGACTAATTACTGACCAGTTCTAATTCTACTCAATTAAAGTATAGCATGCTTTTATGTTTAATTTTTACAAGCTGCTATTAAGTATTTTTCAGTCCTAATGACAATGCTTTTATTCATTTCAAAAACAGTTTTTGCATATTTAATATGATCCAAGAATAAGAATGGTCTTTTCTCTCAAGCAATATAGACATTTAATCAACACTTTGGTGCATTCTGGTTTTCAAATCACTTCTGTATCTTACTCCATTTAATCCTTCCAGCAACCCTGTGAACTAAGCAGCAGGATTATTATTGCAATGTGTCAGTTAGAAGGAGAAACTTATTTCTTGCTAAGGTCATTTATTCAGTAAAATTCAGAAACAGAATACAAAATTCCTAGGTTTTCAGGTATCTATTCTGAAGTTATAGAAAATTTTCACTAAAGTAATATAATGACAATACCCCCAATAAGATACTCTGCCAGCCATAAACTCCTTTTGTATGACTTTGAAAAAATAATTTTTCTCTCATGTAAAAACACAAGAAGAAGAAAAAAGGAAAAAGATTAATTCAATATATTATTGCACAACCTGAGCAGCCACACTCAGCTGAGCACCACCTGGACAAGCTTTGCCAACATGTGCCACTTCTACACACCCCAGATCACCCACATCATTAGCAATGACAGATGGTGCCAAATGTCCCAAGGTGAGGTGACAGTGTCAGCTTCAACATTGAACTAGGGGTGGGAATTGCACTTCTAAAGAGCAACTAGTAAGCTGGTCAGAGACGTGACCTCAGGAGATGCCCACTGACAATGGCATCCACATGTACTAATGAGTGGTATGCATCATCTCCTCAGTGTAAATGCAGTCAAGAGAGTGGGTGGGCTTATGTAAGAGTGGGATATCCCCAAGAGCAAGAAAGTCATCTGAGAAGTCTGAAATTTCCATCTCCATGCCTTCCCAAGTGCTTCAGATAAGCTCATATATATGAATGGTGAATCCTGAGATGTGATGCCTTCTTGCAGACTTAGGTTGGGTTGCCCTAGAAATTGATCTTAGCTCTTTTCTACTTCTCTCACTCTTGGGTGGGGTCTGTGTCCCATTCCCTTGGATCAGGGTGGTCTCTATGTGTGCTTAATACTGAGGAGGTTACTCTGCACAAGTTTCTGGGCCCAGACCTTAAGAGAAAAACAGCTTTCCCTTCCTCTGGGAGCCTACAATGTCAGGTAAGAATATGCTGAGACTACCATGTAGGAAAGGCCAAAGGTAGGCACTTTGGTTGACAGTCCCTGCTCTGTCCAGCCTTCTAGCCATCTCTTCACAGGCATTGGACATACAAGTGAACCCATCTTGGCCTCTAACAGACCAACCCATCAACCAACTGACTTCACAACAGACTGACTGCTGTCAACACAGAACAGAAGAATCACCCAGTGGAATCTTGCTTTAATTCTTGACAAAATTGTGGTAAAAATAAAATGATTTTTGGTTTCAGCCACAATGTTTTGGGGGTAATTTATTATGAAGTGATAGGTGACCTGAACAGAAAGTAGGGGAGTAGGGAAGTGAAACTGAAAAGTGAAAGAAATCGATAAATAGAATGTATTAATTACCAATGAGGACAATTGAGCTTCAACCTCCCAGGAAGGCTGTGTGGAACATGATTTAGTGTTGAGGCGCTAAGTCTTAACACTTCTAGCTTGCCCTACGTGAAGGCCTACTAGTTCCTAAAGCCAGAGAAAGCCTTCAGGCAAAATCCAGTGTTTGCAATAAGAAACTTTTTGTGTACACCTAAAGGTGAGTGGCAAGCAGAAGTGGGCGGGACTGATAGCACCTGTGACAACCTGCATTGGTCCCTTAAAGAGTCTTCTCAAGCAGTTGTGGGGTAAGTATATCATTGTTGCTTCTTGGGTCTGACTTTTCTGCCAAACACATTAGCAACTGCAGACATGTGTGTTCTGCTTTTATCCCCCATTCCCAATGACTTAATTACTCAAGGCCCAACTCAAATAGCTTCTATTGCTAGAGGCTTTCCTTTATCAATTACAGGCAAAATTATTTCTTCCTGCTTCCGTACACTCCATGGTACTTTTTAAAGTACAGCCCTGAGTATTCTGTCACATTTTGTCAGGTCAGTGTCAGTCTCTCTATGCTCTAACTTCCTCCACTCCTTCTCAACCCTGGTAGGGGAGTGGACTGATTGACCAGTCTTGTGGATCTATTGTATTTACTATATCGGGTCCTAATCAAGGGCTTAATGAGTACACACAGAAGATACTCAAGATTTGTTCATATTATTATAATGGATTGAAATAAAAGTTTCAGTGGTCTTATGCCTTTTCAAAAGCATTTCCATCTTATTAAAAAGAAGGCAGAAGATTTCCCACACATTCTAATTTAGATATTTCCATCAATAGCCAATGCATTGAGTGGATGATACTTATTTGACAGATATATTGTAGTTAACTAAGTTTCACAGTTAGCAGTAAAAGCAATTTTTTCAAGGTTTTTGGTGGCTTGTCAAGCAGGACACATGTTTGGTGAAATAACAATGACTGAGACATTGCAGGGCAGCTTAGGATAGAGGAAAACATGTTCAAGTCTCTGTTCAGACAGTTTATTTTTGGCAAACAGCCTGGTAGGGTGAAGTGAGACACCTCAATGAACATCCTGTGCATGTAACTTTGCAATTATCACATTTTTTAAGCAGGCTTATCATAGTATAACCTACATTTTGTAAAATTTACTCCTTGTTAAGTGTACAATCAATGATTTGTGGTAAATGTATAGAGTTATGCAGCTATTACCACAATCCAGTTTAAGAATATTTCCATTATCCCCAGTAGTTCCCTCATTCTGGTTATAATCAATTCCTAGTTCCATCCCTAGTCTCTGGTTGCTCTGTTCCTGTCTCTAAGGATTTGCTTTTTTTTTCTGCATTTCATATATATGGAACCATATGGCATCTTGTATCTGGCTTCTTTCGCTTAGCATGTTTTTGAGGTTCATCTATATTGTAGCATTTGTCAGTAGTTAACAAAAGGAATCTTTTTATTGCTGAATAGTATTCTATTGTATTAATGTACCATATTTTGTTTTTCCATTCACCACCTTATGGACATTTGTTTCCACCTCAGGGCTACTATGAATAATGCTGCTATGAACATTTACTTTCAAGTCTTTGTGTGGGCTCTTTTCATTTATCTTGGGTAGATACCTAGGGATAGAATTGTCGGGTCATATGGTAAGTTAATGTTAACTTTTAAAGAAACTGTCAAACTATTTTCCAAAGTGCTTGTATCATTTTTCATTTCCATCAAGCAATGCATGAGGACTACAGTTTCTTTATAACCTTGCCAATGCTTGTTATTGTCTTTTTTATTCTAGCCACCCTAGTGGTATGTATAATAATATTTCATTGTCATTTAAATTTGCATTTCCTTATTGCCTAATGATGTTGAACCCTCTTTTCATGTTCCTAATTAGACATTCCTAGATCTTCTTTGGTGAAGTGTCTGTTTATATCTTTCACCCATTTTTAAATTGAATTGTCCATCTCCTTACAGAGTTGTAAGAGTTCTTTGTATATTCTGGATATAAGTCCTTTATCAGATGTATGATTCACAAATATTTTCTCCTAGCTTGTGGATTATATTTTCATTTTGTTAGTGGTGTCTTTTGAAGATCAACAGCTTTTAAATCACACTGTATTTTGGAAATTGTTCTGAAGTCAATCTTTCTACTAATATCCTTGAGGGTAGAAGCTGGGTCTCATTTATTGCTACATCCACCCACTAGCACAGAGCTAGTTAAGAATTCTTGGCAAACTGCAATGCACTAAGCACCATTAGTTCTTTGCATGGATTAACCCTTTAATACTTATAGAAGTCCTATAATGTAAGTAGTAAAACTGAAGCTCAGCAAATTTACTCCCAAGCCATATGGAAACAATAGTAAAACTGGGATTCAAAGCCAGGCATTCTGACTCTGGGGCCCATGCCCTTGATCCCCACATTACTCTGCCCCTTACTTAGTATAATTAAGATCATACCTTGAAAATGTTTACCTTCCTGCTTATTTACTAATGTTTTTTCGTATTATCATAAAATCATCAGATTCAAGGGAAAATGCCATTTAAATCCTTGGGAATTATAACCCAAGTGATAATTAATGATACTTAAATTATCACTAAAATCAATATGATGGGCAAAAACAGGGTCCTTATTTGGTCATCAGAATTTCAGCTTTCAGCTTGTTTTTACTTTCATGGAAATAACAATATAAAATATTGGTGCAAGAACCTCCTTTTGGAGAGCAGCAATTGTGGGCAAATGAACATGTCTAAATGTCTCTCAGATTCTTCATGAAATTCTACTAACCTATTCCACAGTATGATTATGAGAAATAAGTAACAAAAATCATTAAAATGCATGATGCTTTATAAATATCAGCTCTAAATGTGACTAACAGTACTTTATTCTCAGGGTAAGGAGTACATGAGATTATATATGCGAAGAATTTTGCCAAGTACCTCTTGATAAAACAGCCCTTGTGAAGCTACACATAGATTGTCCTGCAAGGTACCCAGGTCTGAGCATACGTACATCTTAGAAGGGTTTATGAACTAAAACCATCTATCTATTTATTCCATAGAATTGCCAGTGCAATAGCTAAATGATATGCTAATATTTAGTATAACTAGGGTTGTGGTTGTTTCAAAAATACAGTCTTAGAAAAATAGAATAGCATGAAGGTAATAATGCTGGCTAAAGTTAGATGGAAGAAAGGCCGATATGTTGTATTTATTTTTAACTAAAAATTCTGAGTAAATAATCAAGTTATTTTTGATGTCACTAAGGACTTGCCTGTCATCACATAGATGAGCTTTTCAAATATGCATTATTGTATAGCTTCTTCATAATGGCATCATTATTTCTTACAGATTTTTCCTTTGTTTTGTTTTATAAGCATTTCTGTCACTTCAAACTGTATAGATTTATCAAACTATCAGATAACTGTTTATAATATCATACTTCTTTACTCATGCAGATTCTACCAATTAATGGAGAAGCTTCAATTTTCCCAAGGTATTCTTTTTAATTCTACAATTAATTCTAGAAATATCTGTCTTTCTTTTTAACTTTGGTATCTATCAGGTAAATATAGATTTAGGCAGAAAAATATGGCATCATTAATACCTAGTGCTTAGAATTGTTTAAACAAAAGAACCTCAGCTCTAAATATATGGTAGTTTTTATTTGAAATAGTGAAACTCCACAAAAACAAATACAAATATTTAGGTGGGTATATTTTGCTCAATGCAATTCACAAAGGCATCCTTATATTTTAATGAATTCATAATTTATAACCGTTTTATAATAAATATCACATTATAGAGTACATAAACTCTCACAGCAGTTTAGGATATATGATTTTAAATCTTTATATTCAGACCTTCATTCAACAGTTCTCATAAGCAGTGTTATGACAATTTGGAGATGCAACTGTATTCTATTTATTATTTAAAGCAGAAAGAAAAACTAAAGCCATAACTGTAAGAGGCAAGGAAAGTGCCATTTCTAAGCATGGAAACATGACTCATTTCCTTTTCTCTCCTAGAGACAACCAGGTAAAGTGTCAACCTGGCGATCATGTCCCACTAGACATAGAAATTCATGAATATATGGCTCCCAAGACAGACCAAATGCTATTATAATATTATAGTAGAAAATCCTTTTCCATCTTTTTGCTGCCTGAGGCTGTTTTAAGTGCTTAAACCTTTGATCAAAGTGACAATTTCAAACCCCTTAAGGAAACTAGAAATGGTAGTAAAATGGCCCTTGGCCAGGAATCATCTTCCCCACCCTTGGCTTTGACTCTTACTTTCCTATAATGCTAATCCCTTGAGCATTCTTGGAGACAGAGCATATACCACACACTCTGTGAGATGAAGTGGCAGTCATTTGGAAGCCCTGTGAAGAAAGTTATAGGCTTCTGCTCTATTGTTGCCCTGCCAGTGATGCCAATCAGACAAGCCTCAAGCCCAAACTTGGAATGTCCCTAGAGAAAGACCTACAATGGAATTCATTATGACTAATGCCACCCTCCATTTTGCATTCTCTTCTTCATGAAGGAAATACTTCATCCCTTATGAGAAATGTTTTAGAAAATTATAAACCCTTCTCTGTTAGAAGTTGGCATGAAAATAGCATTTGATGACTTGATTGAGATAGTGTAGAAAGTGAAAGACTATCTTTGAAGTTTCCTAAAATCTTGCTTTGGATTTAAAGTTATCATGTTTGAGAATTTATAAGGAATCCATTCACTAATATTTTTGCATTGATGTAGCTGGGCCAAATCAACTTCACGTAACTGGAAATGGTGTTGGCTGCATTTGCCCAGTCCTGACTTGAATTTACCTTGTAAATTCACTCTTGCAGATCATTTTGCACAATTGACAAAGAGACTAGATTGTGCTGCAATAATAGACAAACCTCCAAATCTCATTTTCTTAACATAGCAAATGTTTATGTTTTCATTCATGCAAAATCTGCTACCAGACCTGGTGACATCCCAGAGCAAGTATTTACTCATCCTGATAGTGCTTCCCACCCTCTCTCACCCATGTGTCCACCAGGAAGATATTGCCTTCTGTCAGCTGACAAACAGGCTTGCCTCTGCTTTAGTCCAGAAGTGACAAGTCACTTCTAGCCAGAACACCTAGTCTGGTGACCTTATTTAACTATAAGTTGACTGACAAGTGCCTGTAAAGGAAGGAGAGTTAGGCTTTGGTGAGAAGGAGAAATGCTTTCCATATGTTTGAGTTCTAGTCTTTCTTCAGTCAAGGCAAAGCGCTGAAACAAAGTTGTGTAATGGAAAGGCAAGATGATTCTTTAATTATCTTTTGATTGAAACACTGAATTTTGAGAAGAAATTGCTATTTATCCCTCAGTGCAAAGTGATCATCATCTTGAAGAGGTGTGGTAGCTATATTGTCTTGAAGGCTATTGATCATAAGAGAACTTCCTAATAAAAGCTCCTGCATGCTAATCTCTACCTCAGAGTCTGGTTCTCAAAGAACCGAACTGTCAAGGGTTCTTTCTCAATATTTATCAAAATGTGTGAGTTTCTTTGCAATTCAATATGAGGATGATACTGTAAAAACAAATTATTTATTTTCTAATTTTCTTGTTAAAAATGGTAGGACTCGAGAGCCTAAGAGTCATCTACTTTTCTAAAACTATTCAAAAGCTTAAAAGAGCATTTTGTGGGCAACTATTTTGACCAGAAAGACTTGGATAATCCAACAAATGTTAGAAAAATATATTCCAAATTTGTGTATTCATCTACTACATTGTTTCTGAATAACAACATAAAAGTTAAACAATAGGGAATGGATGTTTTCTCTCAAAAAGTTTCAGCTTGTCAGAGTTCAGAAAACATAATATTAGGCCCATATGAACTTAATATTTTTCTTTCTTGTAACTCTATTGATGCTCTCGCCTCTAGATGTATACATATGCTGGACAAAGCTTTCTAATTTATGTGATATTATCACATTTTTGCTACTCTATGACTTCCCTGTTCCTTTTAATTTTAAAAATACATCAGCAAGACCATAGTGTTATGGGCCATGTCCACAAATAGAGACTCTTACAAGGAAAATATTGGGCTTTTTAATATTGACATAAAATTCAAAAGGCCAGGCCCAACTCTTTTGTGCTTTTTGCTTCTAGAATAACAAAGAGTTATTGCCCTAGGATTCTTCAAGGGTGTACAAAAATTTTTGAAATCTGTAAAAACATTGCTAGGTCTAACCTATGGGAAGTCAATTCACAATCTAAATAAAAAAATACTTACTAAAATGTTTACAAATATAGAAAATTCACTAGCTGCTAATTTTAGTATTTATAATAATTTTATTACCTTGAAATTTTATAGATTGGGATTTTAATTTTAATTTTCTAAGAATTCTGAATATGCATGATGATTGCCAAAAATCATAGTCAATGGTAAATTCAATCAGTTCATTTTATCTCACAGTTTTGAAAGCAAAGTCACTGTCAAATACTTGTGTAGCAAGAAGTTATATTTATCATGGGGTGTGATATATTTTGATATTTGATATAAACATGATCAGATGTGGAACCTAAGACTTATGGATGACTTAAAACATCCTCTTTTAGAAATGAAGAAGGAGAGGAAGACTAATAAATTATTTGGCTATACACCGTAGTGTTTTCCCAGGGTATCTCAGGGAGAACTGTCTTAACATTTAGCTGAGTGGAATATTTTTAGTCATATAAAACTATTTTTAATAGAATAAGATTTCTATTATTTGTTATCTGTCTCCTATTACAACATCATTTTTATGAAAGCAGGATCTTTGTCATTTTTGTTCATAATGTATTTCAAGTGCCTAGGGTTTGGCACATGGAAGATAATAAATATTTATATAGTCAATGGAAAAAAATAATGTCATAAATAGCTTGGAAACAAAGGGAAGGAGGAAAAATATGGTTGGGGTCCTTATTCCTTTCCTGATGGGTCACTCCTGTCTGACTGCATACCACTACAAGACAAGAGTCATGTGGTGCTCTCAGAGATTCTCAGATTTCCTCAAGTTTGTTACTTTTAGGCTCCGTGATGCCATAATATTTTCTTCTGTTTGCATTTATATTTGTTTCCTAAACTCATAATACCTTGAAAACAGAATTATTCACATCGTATTCACTTCGCTTTCTTTTTCAAGACTTTTGGGAACTCATAAAAATTATAACATAATAAACAGGAGGATCAGCTTCAAAGCTAAATTCCTTCGAGGCATTCTCCATATCAATATATACTCAGCTAAAATCTATAGAGTCATCAATAAATACCCAGAGCTGATCTTGGCTAAAAACATAACTCATAGGAGGAAATATTCCATTAAAACATTTGTTATGAGCAGATCTATTATTCTGACTTAAGAGGACATTTCCAGTCAACATTTTGGTGTCCATGGTGCAATTAGTAAATCTTTGCCAGTATCGGATGGCATGGCACTGAATTAAATTTCCCTAAAGGGGAATGGACCTGGTGTGACCAAGGGATGGTTTCGTTTAGTTCCCTTGCCATGCTGGAAGATTAACTGTTTCCAAGTAGAAATAAAATGTGTGCCTTAATGTCTCTGTGACCAGGAATGCTTTTTGAAGACTTCAGTTACTGGGATTCTTCACCTGTGATAAAGTTTCCATCTATATATAATCAAGATGTGGATATTTTTATAGGGCAGTACGGGGTAGAACTTATTTATAGAGAAGACTTCTGACATTCGTGTTCTCTAATGCTGTTTCCTTTATTCTTTGTTACCTCAATATGTAAGTGGAATAGCTTTCCACTGTTCAGAAATGTGTAAACATTTCCAGTCTGCTAATGTAATTTTAGAAATTTTCCTATCACATTGATAAAATATTGTGAGTAAGGGAAAGCAAACTCATAACCTCAAGTCACCATCATGAATTAGAAGTTATTCTCTTCTTTCTTTATCCTGCAAATTCTACTCCTTGAGGATGCAACTCAAATGACCTCTCCTCTGTGAAGCATTCCCTGAACTCTCAAAGCTGAATCACTGCCCCTGTCTCCATGTTCCTTCACAACTTGGTTGACATTCTGTTAAAGCACTGGCAACTTTGTCTAATAATTTATCTCTGCATGCCTTTCTTGTTTACTCCTTTGAGATTTTTTAAAGGTAGAGACCATGCTGCATTCATTTCTAATTCCTAATGCCTGATACCGTATCTAGTGTAGTATTTCTGAAATGAATCCAGGGCAAAAGAGTCACACAAATCCCAGATCTTAAACTTCTGCCTTATATAAAGAGGGTCCATATAAGTCATTTCACTGATGTCTAGAAATTTGTATGTTTATTTCTGTGTACCCTTTGGAAGTTTATTGAGTGTATAAATGTTTGGAAAGCTATTTATCTCATCATCCCAGCTGAGTGAATTGTGCATGTGTATGTGTGTGTGCTTTTTTTCATGTCTACAACATGGAAAGCTGAACTTCTAATTAGACAGCATAACTGTGACATCATTACTGCTTCACATAACCATCTTTTTTAAAATTTCAGCAGAGTTATGGTAGAGCATTAAAAATAAGGATTTCCAGGCTGTGAAAAAATAACTCTGAGAAACTTTTTTTTATTTCTGTACATGTTCTCTAAGCTTTGAATCTATTTTATGCTTGATCATTAATATGTTTATCATAGCAATGCAATTAAAATTCATAAGATGATTAAATGCATGATAGATTAAAAACAGTTCAATTCCTATGCTTCAAAATGCTTACAAACTCTAAATATTGTTGCTCACTAACATACTCAGTATCTAACCTGTGTGATTTATCCAGCTAAAAAGGTGCCTTGTAAATTAGAAAACAAATTAAATGTTTTCATTTTCTTGCTGCTTATAAAATGTTTATAACTACCTTGCTCTAACTTTTAATTATATAGTTTATTAAAATCCTTTCCCAAATGTCTAATTACATAGTATATTAAAAGTGGAATAACTTTAGATAAATGAATTATATAATTTATTAGGTTATTGAAAGGAATTAGAACTTTCATTTACAAAATCATGAATGCATTCTGTGACTAATTTCTCCATGCTTCATTAAGAAGTATGAAAAAAATTTATGTAGGTATCTCAAACAACTTTAGCTTTCAAACGTATGCCTACATCTGAACTTTCCTCTCCAAAATTGCAAACAGACCTTCTAAGGCTTTCTAAATTATGCTAGATTGTATGTACGTCTGATTCGCCTTCCAATCCCAGAATTGTAGATCATTAAAATGTGTTTATTGACTTGGAAGTGATGCACCAATCCTCTTCCCACCAATTCCTAGAAACAGTCTTTGGAAAGGACATGAAGACAATCAGAGTAATGTGCTTATTAGAGGCCAAATCAGAATCTAATCACTCTCCCAGGGTTTCCATATAGGATCTATGAAGAAAAGGTGATTAATAGTATAAAGCAAGGTCTCATGATAGGACAATGTTTATTGCATATTTCCCAGAATATGAGATTTTTGCCATGCCTTTCTTCATTTATCACACATTGCTGGTGAACTTATAAATTGATGTAACTACTTTGGAGAGCCGTTTGGAAGCATTTACTAAAGCTGACCATGTGTAAACTTTATTATCTAGAAAATCCACTTTTAGGTATATACCCAACAAAAATACACAACATTTTCACCAAAAGAAACACATAAGAATGTTAGCATCACATTTTATAATTGTCCCAAGCTGGAAACAGCCCAAATTTCTATCTACAGTAAAATATATTCAGTGCCTATTCAGCAGTAAGAATGACTGAATTACAACTATATGCAAGAATGCAGTGACTCTTAAAAGTAGACTATTAAGAAGTCAGACATATATATTATAGGATTTTACTTTATGGGTTTTGCACATTTCTATATTCTAAAAATTTTCAAAAATTACTTAATTTTATATTTGCTATTAAACCTCACACATCTTTCTCCACCAATAAACTGTGAGGTCCTTAAGACCGAGGGTTTACTTGTCTTATTTGCCCTGCTTCTGGTACAGAGTATCTGGTACATAGAAGGGTCTCAATAAATATTTGTTGATTTTTAAAAAACAATCTGATTGCTCAATCAATTATCATTACATGAGGTCAAGTCAGTTAAAAGACAATAACTTTTCAATCTGAGATAAATAAATCAGTTGGACCACCTCACAACTTTCTGGAGTTGAAAATTGTTATTTAACTCTCCATTCTCAGCAATTCTGTATCAAAGAAGTCTTCAATCAGTGTTTAAGTAAATAAATAGACCAAACCTAGCACTAATCCAATAAGTAAATTTAAAGCATATGAGCTTACACTTGGTGAAAAGTCGCTGATTATTATTTGATAATAAAGACAATTTTCCCTTGGAACAAAACAATAATTTTATGAAATCATGCTGTGCTATAAGGAAGGTGATTTATGCCAGAAGGAAATCAAAGATTGCATGATTGTTTCAGGACACATTAATAAGCAATTATATCAAATGCATTTCATATTCTGTAGCTAAGAATTATTAGTTATTGGTGTTTTTCATAGCAGTAGTTAATAGGGCTTGTTTGATCATTGGTTGGCCACCATTAATGAGTGTCTTGCTTTTTTCTGATTAAAGATAATTACTGATTGTGGTGCATTAAATCATGTCCCTCATAAAGGACATATTCTTAATCTTAATCCACGTTCCTGTGGCTGTGAACCCATTGCAAATAATATCTTAGAATATCCTGAAGCCAGTCAGAATGTGACTCATTTGTGAATAGAATTTTGGAAGGTACTGTTTAGGTGTGACCAACTGCCTCAGGGTGGGTCTTAATCCACATTAACGGAGGTCTTTTAAAGAGAAGAAACTGGAAGTCAGAGGATGGAGTAAGCCACTTAGGAGTAGCTGAAAGTCAGTGGAAACCACATGAACAGAAGAAAGGAGAGGACATGGCTATGTGATGGGAAGTGGAGATACAAGCCTGGGAACCCCAAGGATTTCTGGCAGCCAATAGTAAAACACTACAGTCTTTCAGGAGAAACCAAGCTTTGCCGATTTCTTGATTTTGGGTTTCTTCTGGCATGAAAATTATGAGAAAATAAATTCTTGTTAAACCAACCCATTGTGTTAAACCAACCCATTGTGGATTAAAGCAACACGTTGTGTGGTATTTGTCATAGCAGCCTAGCAAACTAAGACATTGATTAACCACTAATTATAGGTACTGGTTCATTGATTATTATTTGATGATGAATTTGATTTTCCCTGAAAACAAAGTAAAATTTTTCTGATGATATGTTCTGTTTTATGGAAGGAAACTTTATATATCACAGATTTCAAAGATTAAATAAATTTCGATTATAAATTTAGCAGCAACTACATTAAATGTATTTCACATTAAGGGGCAAGCCTAGTATTAATCATTTGTGTTTTTCACATGTCAGTCATTTCTCCATGATAGATGTTATTTGGTTAGTCATAGAGGAAAGAATGTCCAATCCCAGCAGATGAATATAAGGAATGCCACTTGGTTTGGTTTCAAGAGTGAGTGATTTTACTTTAGAAATTTTTAAAAATATACTTTTTTTCTAGTTTAATGCTAGATTTTATCTAGTTTTAAAAACAAATTTTATCTAGTTTGAAATGTATTTTTATGTCATCTGAATAGGTGGCAAAATAAGGTAAAATATCTATTTTATTAAATTGTGAGGATCAAATGAGAAAGTGAATGTATGTAAAGTGAACATGCAGAGACTTGGCATATAAGTTAAGAATAAATTATAATTATTATTAGTATGGTGTAATTATTATTATAGTTACTTTCTTAAAGCAAGATGCTCTTGTTCCCTCTGATAAAAAATAAAGGTGAGATAGAGAGCACATCCAATCCTTACTTCAGCTGTCACAACCAAAGGGGAAGATGCAGCTGGTTTGCAATCACTCCATTCCCCAAATAGGTACTTTACAATAGACTGATGGAAAACCAGGGTGGCTTTGCTACATATTAGTCAGCAAGGGCCGCTTTAATGCTGAATTTCAGTCAAGATTGACATTAACCCTACTTACCAAGCAACCAGGAAATTGGGGGACAAGTCAGGTCTCATAAAACCTTATACTGTTACTCCTGACACTTTGGCCATGGACAGGGCTGTGGAGCAGAGAGACATTCCCTATATCTAAGGAAATGGGCCTGGCAGGCTTTGGCTCCTAAGTAAAGGCACTAGCTTCAAGAATCTCTAGGAACCAAACCATGTCCAGTCCACATCCATGTGACAAAGTGCCCATTGCTATGGCAGGGGGTATTTCTATACAAGATCTTTCTTGCAGACCTTGTCATTCAAGAAACCACCTCCATTAAACCAGAAAACAGGAAAGCACATCAAGATAGACATGCTTCCAATATTCAGTCATCTATGACCCATGCTTTCCTTTGGTACTGATTGAAAGTGCCCAACCCAGAGCACAACATTCCCACTACAATAGATGTTCCATTTGTTACTATCCCTTCACCTTACTGTCTCTCTATTCCCATTTCATTCCCTAAAAAATGTACTGCTTTCTAGGGAATATTTTCACATAAAGAAACATCTGCCTTCAAATCTTGTGTGCCAGTGTGACAGAGTTCTATCCAGATCCTTAAATTTCCCCAGTGGGATCACTCATTATTTGAACACTCAAACTAAGCCATTCCACATGAATACATATACATCAAATCAGCAAAGATTCCTTTGGTTCTATACCTTCCACATGGGAATTTTCATATATTAGCCGTAAAAGAGAAACAGGCTTTTTGCATTTGCCAGTTTGAGTGCGTAATACTTATAGATGTTAACTTATATTAACTTGTGTGTCTTTTATTCTCATATTCTTCTTTGCTTTATCAAGCAGGTCACTGATTCTTAGTGGGTAGAGAAGGAGTAAGAAATGTGTGAATATGTTGGGGTCAACAAGGTTGTTTGTTTGTTTGTTTGATTTTGTTTATTTCTGTTTCCAAAGCCAAATCCCTTAATAGAATCAAGAGGGTTTGTGCAGGAAGTAAAAGAAGATTTACAGATATAGAAAGTATCTTAGAGCATCTTGTAAAGGTGTGGGAGAGATGAGAGTTTCTCCTTATACCAGACAAAGATTCTCCTGGGCTGTGAGTTATGAGTGAACATTCAAGAAGGAGGCGGCCTATGGATCCTGGAGAAGTAGGGACATCTGGCTTTGTTTCCTGCTGTCTCCAGAGAAATGTTTACTTTGTCAAGGATGCCTATGTTTCCAGTGTGGCATGGAAATATTAGAGTCAGCTGATACTAATGTGGCCATGGAAATGGAGACAATGGATGTTTCAACAGAAACATTATGGACAGACTGATAACCAAAGGACACTCTTGCTCATTGATGCATTAACACTGCACAAGATCCTGGAATCCTAACAGGACTCTGGAGACTGTTGATGAGAAGTTATAACAATGATAAATGTGGTGACATTGTCCACCAACCTGGAGGAATGATGACTTTGAGTCAGAAATTGAATAAAGTTAGAGAAAATAAATTCTGTTTCTTCTTCAGTACTTTGTAGGCAGAGAGTTAACATGGTTTCTACAAGACATATTCCTGAGCCTTCCACCAGCCTTCACTGATCCTCTTGTTTTGGACCAGCTGCAGAGTTTGAGGTTGTTTTTATACCTGGCCACGTGGGTACCCATATTTCCCTCTACATGAAGAGGACAGCTCATACAGATATATCTCTGAACTGAGAAACTTTAGGTCACTCAACCCTGACCTGAGCAACATTTGCTGAGATTTAGTTTCATCGGTAGTTGGCAGTGGGCTTATTATGCAAGGGCAGCCTACTCTTTAAGAAGTCTGCTTTCTTTACCTGGCTCATAATGCAATCCTGGAAGACTACCAAGATCTATTTAAAATTCTACAAAATTTTCCCACTGTCTTCAGAGAACACCCTTCTATATTTGACATCAAGATCTAGGTCAAGGGCTGCTGTATCTTCTGCCTACTCAAAGAACCTGTAAGATTCCATCATGGTAGACTATCTCCTGATATCTCTGTTCACAGATAATGGCAGGATTTTTTTTTTTTTTCAGAGGTTAAACTTTTATTGCAGATGACATAACCACTAATATAATATAATATAATATAATATAATATAATATAATATAATATA
>JAKSZT010053783.1:8872666-9033864 GCA_026826555.1 Tolypeutes matacus
ATATAATATAATATAATATAATATAATATAATATAATATAATATAATTAATATAATATAATATATAATATAAATATATAATGAAGTAATTCACTAAAAACACATTTGAACTAACAAATGAGTTTAGCAAGGTCACAAGATACATCAATATACAAAAACAGCAGAACCCGTGAGGGAAGAGCAAGTGATTCCTCCATAGTAGAAAGAAATGGAAGGTGTATGCAGGGGCAGCTACTATATAGAGGCTGTATTAAAATGAGGTTTCTTGTAAGCCTAAATTTGATTGGATGAAAAAAAATGAATTCAACTTTGATTGGATATTCCTACTAATGGGCTCCAACCAATCAAAAAGCAGCAGTTTGAGATCCTTTTCTAAAACACTTTGAAAAGCCCACCTCCTACAGTAGTCTTCATAGAACTCAGTTTGATCATTTTCAAACTTTTTTTTCTTTAACTATGGCTCAGGAGAAACAAGAATTCACAAATATAGAAAAATTGCAAAATATTGAAACAGCATTAGCCTTATGAGCTGTAATGAACTATTTGATTCCTATTGCAAATCACTCTATTTTCTTGCATTCTTTTTTTTTTTCTTATTATTAGATTGGTTTTCTCCCTCCATCCCTTCCTCATTCCTTTCATCCTTCTTTCTTCCCTGCTTTTTCTTTTCTTTCTTTCTTTTTTTTTTTGTAATAATAAACTTTATTTTTAGAGAAGTTTTAGATTACAGAAAGGTTACATGGAAAGTGTGGGGAATGCCCATATGACCCCCTCCGTCACCCACATTTTCACCTATTAATAACATCTTACATTAGTGTGGTACATTAGTTACAATGATGAGACAATATGGAAGCATTGTAACTAACCAAGGCCTATAGTTTACATTACAGTTTACACTGCCCTGTACAGTTTTGTAGGTTTTGACAAATGTATAATGACATGTATCCATCTTGCAGTATTTTGCAAAAAAAATTCCAATGTCCTAAAAATGCCCCATGTTCCACCTATTCTTCCCTCCCCTCCCCTCAAAACCTCTGGTAACCACTAACTTTATATCAATGTTACAAATTCTTCTGTTACCACACACTAATAACTACAATAACAATACTTCTACTTTGTTCCATGATTGTGCTCCCCTCTTATGTTTGTTCATTCCTCAGTCTTGAGGAATTTGGGATGATGTCCACTAGGCTTCTGATTGAGAGGGGTCTTAGATATTATGGGGCAGATGGAAGGAACTCTTTTGCTTGCAGTTGTAGATATTCTTTGTTTTTTGGGATCGGGGTTGTCCATCATCATCATCATCATCATCATCATTTTGTTAGTTGTCCTGGGTGAGTTGGAAGAACTGGAGAATACGTGTTGGCTGCAACTCTGCTGAGATTCAGTGCTCAACTGGCATATGCACAGGCAGGAGTAATGTCCCTTGTTGGGGGAAGAAGGTAGTTAGTTTATTTGCTGAGTTTGGCTTAGAGAGAGGCCACTGTTGAGTAACAAAGATGTTTTCAGGTGGTAACTCTTAGGCATAAGTTAGTATTAGGCTAATTTCAGTTTTACAGGAATAAGGTTCATTAGTGCAGGCATTAATATTGAAGACTTGGCATATTGGCCTATTTTCTTTTTTTTTTTTTTTTTTGCATTTATAAAATTTGTTCAAGTATATCACTCATACATAAACATACATAAATAATACCTGTATAGTAATCATTGTAAACTTCCAAAACAAACATGCAAAACATCATACAGGGGTCCCACACATCAACCCACCACCAACACCTTGCATTGTTGTAAGACATTTGTTACAAATTATGAAAGAATATCGTCAAATATTACTACTAACTATAGTCCATATCTTACATTTGGTGTATTTTTTCCCCAAGTGACCCTATTATTATTTTTTAAAATATATTTTTATTACAAAAGTTGTGAACTTACAAAACAATCATGCACATGAGCAGAATTCCTATACAACACCCCTCTATCAACACACCACCCAGTGGTCGAACACTTATTACAGATTATGAGGTAATATCATCAGACTATTATCACTAACCTTGGTCCATAGCATATATTGGCACACTTTTTCCATACTGCCCCATTATCAACACAGTACATCTTTGGCATAGATGCATGAATATTACAGTATTGTTAACCACTATCTATAGGTCACTCCAGTTGTATTTTTCCCATGCTTCTCCACATTCCCACCATCCTGCAATAGTGATGTACATCTATTCTACCTCACAAAGGACACTCTTGCATCTGTATCATCAACCACAATTCTCATCCACCTCTGGGTTTACTGTGTTATTCATTCCCTAGATTATTCTCTAGTTTTCTGTCAATTGGCATTTACATCCCTAGACTACCTTTCCAGCCACATTTCCATTTATAAACCAGTTTTTACTCACTATAATGTGTTACCATCAGCTCTAAACACTTTCACACTTTTACAGTAAAGTTAATTAAAACTTCTATATACATTAAGCATCAGCAATCCATCTTAGTCCTCTTATCTCCTTTAAGAATCTACCACCTACCACCAAGTCTTGAAGATGTTTTCCTACATTTTCTTCTAGAAGCTTTATGGTTTTTGCTTTTATATTTAGGTCTTTGATCCATTTTGAGTTAATTTTTGTATAAGGTGTGTGATAGGGGTCCTCTTTCTTTCTTTTGGCTATGTATATACAGTTCTCTCAGAACCATTTGTTGAATGGATTGTTCTGCCCAAGCTGGGTGGGTTTGACAGGCTTGCCAAAAATCTCTTGACCATAGATGTAAGTGCTTGTTTCTGAACCATCAATTCGATTCCATTGGTCTATGTGTTTGCCTTTATGCCGGTACCATGCTGTTGTTACCACTGTAGTTAGGTAATATGATTTATTTAAAGTCTGTAAGTGAGAGTCTTCCAACTTTGCTTTTCCTTTTTAAGATGTTTCTGGCTATTCGGGACCCCTAACCCTTCCAAAGAAATTTGATAATTGTGTTTTCCATTTATTCTAAAAATGCTAGTGGAATTTTTATTGCAATTGCATTGAATCTGTATATCAATTTGCGTAGAATTGACATGTTAATGATATTTTGTCTTCCAATCCATTATCATGGAATGTTCTTCCAATTATTTAGGTCTTTTTAAATTTGTTTTAATAATTCAATGTAGTTTTCTGAATACAAATGCTTTGCATTGTTGGTTAATTTTATTCCTAAATATTTTATTCATTTGTCTCTATTGTAAATGGAATTTTTCCCCTGATTTCCTCCTCAGATTGTGCATTACTAGTGTCTTTTTTTTTTTGAGAGATGATCTTTTATTTATTTATTTATTTATTTATTTATTTATTTATTTATTTACTTATTGTCTTTTCATTTTTTATTTTTTAAAAAATACTTAGATTACATAAATATTACAGAAAATATATGGGGGATTTCCTATATGCCCTGCTTGCTCCCCACACCTCCCACATTTTCCCACATTAACATCTTTCATTAGGGTGGTACATTCATTTGCAATTGATAGACACATTTTGGAGCATTGCAACTAAGCATGGATTATAGTTTACATTGTAATTTACACTCTCTCCCACTCAATTCCTTAGGTTATGGCAAGGTATATAATGGCCTGTATCTGTTGTTGTAATGTCATTCAGGATGATTCCCAAGTCCTGAAAATGCCACTGTATTACACCTGTTTTTCCCTCTCTGCATCCTCAGAATATCCAGTGGCCACTGCTTCCACATCAATGATATTTCTTCCATTACTAGAATCACAAGTCTGTAGTAGAATACTAGTAAGTCTACTTTAGTCCACAGTTCATTCCCCAGTCTGGAGGATTCTAGGATGGTGATACCCACTTCACCTTTAATTGAGGGGGTCTTTGATCCCTTACGGCCAATGGATGGGACTCTTGCTTGCAGTTGTAGACACTCTTGGTTCCTTGGTATGTTGTTTATCCATCATCTCCTCCTTGTTAGTTGTCCTGGTTGAGTCCAATGAACTGTAGAGTAGGTGTTGCAACTCCGTTGAGATTCAGGGCCCAGCTGGCACATGGACAGCCCAAAGATTTGTCTCTTGGATGTACACCTACCAACTTTAGTACTAATTATAAGTTCAAATAAAATGACAGAAGAACCATGTGTAGGGAAACCACAACTGAGTCCAACTCTGTCACACTGAGGAGCATAAATTCCAAAGTAGGGCGCACTGGCAAGAGACCAAGCTCCTGAGCTATCTGCCCTGACTATAGTGTCTGGATGTTTTCAGAGCCCTCAGGACTCCTGCTATTTGGAGTAGTATCTACTTTGGCTGTCAATGAGACCCTGCTGAGATGTGCATAAGCTTTACCTCTGGGATGACCTCCTGACTCACTTTGAAGTCTCTTAGCCATGTAAGCTCATTTGTCTTTACCTTTTCCCCCTTTTGGTAAAGGGCTTTTTCCCCCTAGTTGCATTGCTTGTTGGTACTTGGTAGCAATCTCTCAGTGCTAGGGAGACTCATCCCTAGAAGCCATGTCCCATGCTGGGGGGAAGTTATTGCATTTATATGCTGAGTTTGGTTTAGAGAGAGGCCACATTTGAGCAACAAGGAGGCTTTCAGGAGGTAACTCTTAAGCACCCCACAACACTAAGCTAAGTTTCAATTTCAAGAGCAAAGGCTCATAAGCATATAAATCAATATCAAGGACCCATCAGTGGACCATCATCCTTCACTAGTCATTGCCCCTGTACTTGGGGGATTGTTGCTGTTCCATTAGAGAACATGGCAGAGCTCCCCAGGATGGGAATTTGATATTCTTTAGTTATTGTGTGAATCTCCACCCACTGTGGCAATGCCCCATGAACATTTGAACACATTTATATGCCTTATATGTATGCCCAGGTGAACTTCCTCCCATGTTGCATACCCTTGACCTATATGTTTGCATGTCTCTTGCTAAGACCTTGTTCAATTTTTTCTATTCTTTTCTTCATCTGTTCTTTTGTATGTTCACTTTCAGAGACCATTTCCTCAATTTCACCAATCCTTTCTTCTGCCTCCTCAAATCTGCTGTTACATGATTCCAGTGTATTTTTTATTGCATTTATTGTGCCTTTCATTCCTGTAAGATCTGATATTTTTCTATGTAAGCTTTCAAATTCTTCTTTGTGCTCATCCAATGTCTTCTTAATATCCTTAATCTCTTTAGCCATCTCATTGAATTTATTAAGGTGATTTGCTTGAATATCTATGATTAGTTGTCTCAACTCCTTTATGTCATCTGGAAGCTTATCTTTTTCCTTTAACTGGGCCATATCTTCCTGTTTCTTTGATATGGATTGTAATTTTTTGTTGGTGTCTTGGCATCTTGCTTACTAGAAGTAGTTATTCTGGGTTAAGTTTCTCTCTTTTGTTTATGGCTTTCTTGTCCTTTCACCCTTGCTGGTTGTGTAGTAGGAGCCAAGGATGTAGTTGGTGCTATAAGCTATGGAGGCTCAAGTTTCCCCAGGGACTGATGAAGCTTCTCCCACCTTTCTCCTTTGCCAAAGATAGGGACAGAGCACAGCTGTGTGTAATATTTCAAGTCATGAAGGCCTAGACTGTAGTTGCCCAGAGAGACTGAAGCTTCATGCCACTTCCCCCCATGCCTGGGCCAGGGATGGAGCTATGGTTATAGGCAGCAATGTATGCTGTGTGGGTCAGAAATGATTGCAGTTGCCCCAGTAGACTTTCAACTATTCAGTCTTTGCCTGAATGTACCTGCAGTTACTTGGAGAGTCTGGTGCAGGTCCCGCCAGCTTCCTTCCTGCCAGAGGTGGGGCTGAAGTATAGGCTAGGGCTGCAGTCTGATATGGGTGGAAAGAAGCCATACTCTATTGTCACTGTGATTTTCAATCAGACTTGCTTCCCCTCATGCTGGGGGCAGAGTCAAAATGGCAGCTACTGGCCTCCTTCTGACCTGGACAGGCTCAAACCTTAGCTGTTCCTAGGGTTCCAGTTTAGCCAGCCGAACTCACCAATCAGCAGCAGAAGACAGTGGCCAATGGCCTTCTCCTCCCCTGTTTTTGGGAAATGGAGTTTCCACCTTTAACCATAGATAGCTCCTGAGGTGGCTTACACTGCCAGAGTGGGATAATCACCAACCTCTGTGGCGTGGCCTTTATTTTCCCGGAGATGCTGGCGCAGGTCCCTCCAGCTTCCTGCCTGCCGGAGGTGGGGCTGGGTCTTAGGCTAGAGCTGCAATCCAATCTGGATGGAAAGAAGCAGGATCCTACAGGCACTGTGATTTTCAGCTTCCCCTCATTTTGGGGGCGGTGTTTAAATGGCAGCTGCCAGTGTCCTTCTGACTTGGACAGGTTCAAACTTTAGCTGTTCTTAGGATTATACTTTAGCCTGCCAAATTCACTAATCAGTAACTGAGATTGGTGCCCAACTGTCTCTTCCTCCCCCGTTTTTGGGAAGTGGAACTTCCAATTCCATCCACAGAATAGCTCCCAAGGAGGTTTGTGCTGCCAGTGGAGGATGGGCACTGGCTTCCATGGCATGGAGTGCTCTACTTAGGAATCTTCTCTGCAGATGGGCAGTCTCCTCCTGCCATTCTTTCAAGGATGTTGCATGATGTTCTTCTGGTCTCCTGGAGCCCCCAAATAAGTGCTTTAGATAGCTGTGGGTGATTACTAACTGCCCTGTAGCACGAGCTGACTCTAGGAGTACCTTACGCTGCCGCCATCTTGCTGGTTGGGCCTATTTTCCTTTATTTGACACAGACTATATACTCCAGAGATTTTTGACACTCTGTTTGAGAAAGTAGCAGGATTCCCCACGATTGGAGTTTAATATTTTGTTGGCTACAGTGTGGGTCTCCACCCACTAAGAAATCAAACCTCTGACATTATGAACATATTCATATCCCACAGAGGCATATCCCAGGTGCACTCTTCCCCAGACATGCCCCCACCACTGACACCCTGCACCAGTGGCATGCCCCTGCCACAGATGCCAGAAGAACACTCCTACAATTATATTCTGAACCACAATCCTCAGCCTCCCCAAAGTTCCCTGAGCTACATATTTACTTGTTCAATCCTCCAGTCTTCCCCCCAGCATCATGTATAACCTAACACCGCGCCCCAACTGTCTGCATTCTCACACTCCAGCACCATTGACCACACTTCCATCACTGCAATACCATCACCTCCATCCACTTTCAAACCGTGGTGGGCTTTATTTTTAAATAGAGTAGTATATTTCATCTTATACCCTGGCCACCTCATGCATCAATGCTGCTACCATATTTATGACAAAGAAAGTCTGCCTAAACACTTTGTCTCTTATCACAGACTTCAGCTTGCATTATGATTTTAGAATGTAATGTTCCAGATCCCCCATACTCGTGTCCAACATTCCACTCTGAACCCTGCTCACTCCTGTCAGCCAGGAGTGACTGACCAGCTCTACCAGGTACTGGATGAACACATTAATTTCTAGATCCATTATGAATAACACATCCAACTGTGACAAATGATTGTTGAGAGGTTTGCCTACAAAATCTTTTATATTAGTGCAACCAGAGTACTCCTTTCACAACAATATCTTCTAACACTCAATTTCCAGCCCCACTTTTATGTATGTATGTTGTGTCTGTATTGAATTTTGCCTCAGATAACAGAATGCTTTAACAGCAATAGCTTAAACAGCAGATACTTTTAATCCCTGTAACTAAAAAGTCATCCTACTGGGATGATTTCCATTGCACAGGGGTGTTCTGTACAAGTTTTCTATCTTTTTACTCTGACCTACTCTGTGGATCAGCACTGTCTCCCGTCATGATCACAGTGGTGGCCAGAACTTTCAGCCTTACATCCTCCCACAGCAGCATCCTGTGTTAGAAAAGAAAGGAGTGAGGGAAAATGGAAAAAGGCATGTGTTTTTCGCCACATCTATTATCTGCCCCAACCAGCCAATTTCCCCTTTAGTTTAATCGGTCATGATTGGGTTACATGAATACCCCTGCACCAATCTCTGGGCACCTGGGAATAGGACTACCCCAAGTGGAGTAGACTGAGCATGATTTATTCCCTGGGGTTCATTAAATCATCACCGAAACTAAATTGGGATCCTTTTTGCAAGGAAGAAGGGGCTAATGCTTTTGAGTGGTGACTGAGAGTGTCTCCCAGATGCTGGTGGTTAGCCATTGTCTTTACAAAATATTTTCTATTCATTAACGCTGCCAGGTCACCATCTGAGGCTTCAAGCAGCACAAAGAGTACACTGAAAAGGATTGATATACTTGATCCTTTTCCTGTTGCATGGGTACCACTGGCTCATACTGGGACCTGAAGAATTGCAGCCCTAACTTCTTAGCACAGTTAGTGGACTCCATGAATTCCTTTTTGCCTTTACTCCCTTCTTTTCTATAGTTCTGCTCTCTATTATTATAACCTCTCTTTTAGAATGCCCACCATTCCTTAAAAAAACAACAACAACAACAACAACTATCTTTAGACAAACAAAAACCTGTGAACCCTATAACCAATCTGATGACCTAACATGGGGAACCCAAGTTCTCACAGAAAAGGATTTAAATTTTGGCAGCATCCTGTATATACTGAGTGTGGGTTGGGGATATATAATATTTAATTCCATTTCTGCCCCTTCAAATGATAGATCCTTTTGGATAGAGCTTGATATTGCTTCTGTGGTACCATGATGTGAATTGGTAAGAGACATCCTTCTCCCAGCTCATCATCAATTTGCCTTTTTGTCCCCTGTGCTTGCTCTTTGCATTTCTCCCTCCTAGTCTAGTAGTCTAACAAAGAATAGAAACTGATAAAAATCACTCCGTGCCAAGTCAATATTGGGATTTTATGCCAAGCCTTGAAAGATGGACATGTTGCAGTTTTGACTTGCCAATGGCAATAGGAATTGATTGCCCAGTCAATTACTGGAAAAAAAGACTAAGTAGCTGTAGTGTTAAGGAATGCTGATCACCTACAGACTTTTTAGCTCTACTGGAAGTAGCAGAATCAGCAGGCTTTTTTTTTTTTTTTTAATGATGGGACCTTATAAAAACTTATTTTAGTTTTTTTTTTTTTAGTTTACAAACTATGAAGCAGTGAAAACTGCTTTGCTGTTACTTTAAGTAACTGGGATCATTTCATAAAAATGATACTTAATCTATGCACTTTGTAAAATCACAGGGTGCTTTTTAAACCAAGGTAAGTTTTTCAGAGCTCCAATAGTCAGAGTAGTCATTGTTTCTCTTTTAAATTATTCACCACCACCATTTGGTCTTTGCTGTGTTTGTTCCTTGCTTTGTTTGCTTGTCTTTAAAGTACGTGATCCTCTCCTAGTGTCATGAATCAGTGAAAATTGGTTATATATAAAGATAATATGAGTGGCCCAAATATAACATTTAGTTTTGTTGCCAGTGAACATCCCCTAGAATTCCTCACATCATAAGCCATTCCAGGAAGAGTTTTAATGCTAACCTTAAAGTTCCATCTGTATCTTTCTCTAAACCTTCCTTCAATTAAATATTCCATTTTTTCCAACGCAGCAAACCACAATCAAAACAACAACAACAAAAATAACTAAATTAAATTTAAAACAAAGCAAAACACACACACCCAAGCCCTAGTAGAAACAGACAATAAAAGCAAATTGGAATTTTCTTTATTTTCTCATTTTGACTATTTTGTATTTGTTTTCCAATTATACTACATGTTTACCTGAAATAAACAAATCTAGCTTCATGGATTGTAAAAACACTGTATGGTCACTTATTTGTGATAGTAAACTTAAATAGAAAAAAAAAATTGCAACAGTAAGAGTATAGTGAATTCTGCACAATTTATTACATTCATTTCACAGGACTTTTTAATAATATTTATGTGGTGTGAAATGTACTTTGACCACAGTAGAATTGCTATGGCCTTGGTAGAAAACAACTTATATGCATAGCTAAAGACTCTTATTTAATAAAGTAATTTGAAATTTTCATTAGATTCGGGCTTCTGTGGGAGCAAATGTATATAATGAGGTCATTCTGTCTAGACAGTCTATTTAATTTTCTTAACCCAAATCAAACAAATTACTTATCTATGGATCTAGGCTTACTATACAATATCCAATATTGTTAGTTGCACCTGGATGTTTTGACTCCTACAATAAGACCATATAATTTAACTTCATTTAAACCTCATTGTCATGTCCTTGTTCTAACCCAAAGGTTATCCAGAAATTTTAATTACTTATAATAATCTAATCTTTGTCAATCAGTGAATAACTTTCATTTGCTTCCTGTGTTGAAATAACCTATCACCTATGATTTATAAATTAATAACTGAATTGACATATATTTATATGATTTTAAAATAAAATGTTTGAATAGTGATAAATATTTATTATTATTATTCAATTAGTAAACAATAATTTTGATTTAGGCATCTATATGACCTGGAATAATAGGAAATTAGGTTGCAAATATAATACCTAAAAAGGAATGAGGAAGATTGACTATAAGTTTCCACATATTAAATAGATATCTTATTGACTGTAAATTATTTACATAAAATTTTATTCCAAAAATACTAATCCATGGTAATATATGAAACTTGATTTCAGCTCTTGCCATGTTTAACTGTAGCCAAGGGTTTTAAAATTTTCTCTTTATATACAGAGATTACAGTAAAGCTTTTGTCTACACACACAGAGTTGCTGTCAGTAACTTGTACTCCACAGTAGAAAAGGTAAATTTTTAAGATAAGATTTTATAAAACTTATGGTTTTATGTACTCACACCCAAATTTTTCTCAAGGAGACAATGGTTCTTTTTAATCATGATGGGTTTGGTCATGTTTTTCTCTTGTCCCAAATCCTTAGCCCATTTAATGGTTCTACTTATTTGCTTATTGTTAGTGTTTTCTAGTACCAAAAGACAGTTATAGTGAAATAATAGGTTTTTCAAAACTAAAATTGTAACACACATTTATCTGTTTTATCATATTTTCAAGTACATCCCTCCCAAATGGCTCAAGCTGCTGAGGAATTTAGCCTGATTCTAATCATTCTTATGACTTGATATATACTGTATATATATCAAGTATGTATAGTTTGTGGCCATCTCAGAAATAACATATGCATAGATTTAATTTTGTTCTTTTTATAGTGTTCTGTGAGGTGGCAGAAATACTTTAAAGCTGTTATTATTGAAGTTTAATATTTTGATGTATATATATATATTGTTTTTTGTGGGAGAATGGTAGAATAATGAGAGATAGGATCAGACTTAAGCTTTGTCTTAAATTATCCACTTTTAAAAATATCTACAGGCTTACCATGCATTTGAGTACTACTTTTGGGTGATATTAATACTACTGGCAAGTTTCAATACCATTACAAAGTGAGTATAAGTGCAATACAAGTTAAAAGATACTCATTGTTTCTTCTTAATTATAGAAGACTAAAAGCTCTTCTAATGCATTTCGGAATTAAATCCATTGCTATTTTGTTGTATACCACAGATTCACATACACACACACATATATAATTGTAACTATATATAAGGCCTCAAGAAACCCCAAATCCCAAAATGTTGATTCTAAGATTACTATTTTAGTTAATGGGGTTATCATTTAATCTGGATTTGTTGTATTCAAAGCAATTATATTTTTTATTCCGTATGCTGTCAAATAATCCTTTGCCAAATAACATTTTAATTTTTCTGCATCCATGAAATTAAAATAAATCCCCATTTTTTTCTTTAAGGTCATTTGGCAATTGAGCTCTGGCCCTTTGTTTCCTAAGCAACGTGCAGCAATAGGAAACAGACAATGGTAAAACATAGGCTCTTAAGCAGTGTTGTTCATTTATTTTTTCCAAAAGAGGGCAGCAAAAGTCTATTTTATATAAATCCACTGATGCGTGTTGATTTCTTTTGGTCATTCCATTTTTAAAATCAGATAGCAATATATATGAAATAAAAATAAATACACAAGTAAAAATAAATTTATTTTGGTAAATATTTAGGAGAAAGTATAATCATAATTTTACCAAATGCAGATAATTTAAGATTCCAAAAAGAGAAAAGTCTATTAAATGACATGATATTCTTTGTCTCATGATTTTCTTATCAAATTCAATAATATGTACTCCTTCACTTACTCTATGTTCCCTTTATAATCCATAATCACTGATAAAAATTTCATCCAGTTATACCTAAATCATTAACATTCATACATATGTTTGGATATGATTGTGGATTTTTAAAACAGCAAATATAAATAATTTTACATAATTTTGAAATTAAAAATTAAGAAAATCTTTGGCTGAGAAATTTAGGCAAATTTTATTTAGATAAACGACTGTTCTAATATTAGCACTTTGAAATATGCTTTTGTCTGTTCATCTTAATTTTGTCAAGTTTCTCCTTAAAGAAAAATTTAATACTGAACTTGGACCAAAAGAAGATGCAGCAGAATGCTTCTTCTTATTTTTTTTCACACATTCTTTGGACTTCAATTTTCTATCTTTAACTATTTAAAATAGTTTCCTTTCATTTTATTATAAAATGGTTAATCTTAAAAAATATCAAGTGTGTGAATAGATAGTTTTCAAATCTCGGAATGAACCTAATTAGAGTTGCAAAATTATCTGAAAATGCCAATTGTTCTTAACTTTTTGAGAAGCAACATGCATTTTACAGTCATTTAGTAGTACTTTAAAGAGGGAAAAAAAAGAAGGAAAAGGGAGAGTGTTTTGCTGAATAAGTGTATTGTATCCTGTGCAGCTGCCCATGAAAAAAATTAATGAAATAATGTATTTCTCCCACATTAACTCCTTCTATTATTGTTATATGTGGGTTTTTTTTGTGCTTTTAGAACTTCTTAGAATCATCTTATCGTTCATAAGTAAATCTTTCATAACTACCCAACCAAAACTAAGTAATAAAACTTGGCAATGAAAAATGCAATCCATAGACTAAATATTCCATGCATTAAAAATTGTATAGAACTTGATAGCATAGTATCTTGTGCACTCTAAACACTATTATTGTTATTATTATTATTCTTTTATGATTCTCATCTCCTTTTGCCTAAGCATAGAAACCTATTTTCATAAGCTACCCAGCAGAGGGTTTCTTGACAATTGTATTTCATATCAGTAGGAGAGAATGGGGCAAGATTACTAGGAGTTAACGGGAAAGTTTTTGCACAGTGTGAAGCATATGTAGCTAGAGCCAACATTTAGTAAGCAACTTATTATATGGCAGTCATTATGCAAAATACTTTATGTGGATTCTATCCACTTAATCCACAGAGGGGGAACTTAAGTTCAATAGCAGAGTGACTCCTAGTTATAATGGAAAAGCATTGAGCACCAAACCTTGTTCAATGTAAAATAGTGGAGTTCAGAGTTAAACTTAGCCTCCCATTTCTCAAACCTCTCTCCCTGCCTGGTTCTCTCACTCCACTTCAGTGGTCACCAACTTAGCACTTTTTTTTCTCACTACTCTCAACATAGGCTCTTAGGAAAAGATAAAATTTAGTCCTTTACACTTTAGTATAAATTTAATCTACTATGCTACCTTTTCCATGTTCCACCTTTTAAGTCCTACTTAAAATTTTGGATTGAATTTTTTTTTCATCATTTGAGGTGGTTTCTGACATCAGTCAAAGGCAATAAACAAATTGTGTGGTTGTAGGACTGTGGTGGTAAAGGCAAAGGACTCCTCAGGCTTTTGAAATCACAACGTATGTGTAATTACTTCTCAGTTTATAAATAATTACAATCCTGTATAACCAGACTGAGCATCCTAGTAGGCAGTACTTGCTAATAAATGGATCAAAATATGCACCAGATATTTTATACATATTGACTAATTTAATTCCTGCAGCAATCCTATGAAGTAGGATTATTTCCATTTGCAGCTGGGAGAACAGTCATGGTGGAGTTAGATGGCTTGCCCAAGGTCTAGCTGGATATGGTAGAGGGAATATTATGAACTTTGGCATTCTGGCTCTAGAGTCCAGTGCTCCTTTTAATCATCTCTCTCCCTCTCCCTGCCCCCCCCCCCCCAATTTCTAAAATTCCATCCATCCTTGTTTTTCTTCAAGTTTTACTCTCTACTTTCTCTCTAAAGGATAGCATTTGATTCCTTGGTCACAGCTGCTAATTAGAGTGCATACATTTAAATTTCTATACCATTCTGCTACTGTACTTTAAAGGATCTACTGACATCTCCACATGGATCTCCCAAACTTTCTCAAACCCAAGTCCCAAATCAAATTTATTGTCATCCCTGTGAAATCGTTTTCTTTTCCCATATTATTTTCTTGAAAAAAGGTGTCATCATCCATTCATCTTCCAAATATCAATATTTAGGGTTGTCTGTGGCTCTTAATTCTCCCTAATACTTCATATTTATTTAATCATCAAACCTATCTCTTAAATGTTTTTAAGTCCATTTTTCTCTCTTCTTCTCTACTGCTATTCTTTTGTTCAAACTTCTGTCTTGTGCCACCTAAATTATTGCATCACTCTTTTACTTGGGTCACTGCTAATTTTCTTTCCCCACTAATCCTTCTGCATAGTCCTGCCATTATAGTTATTCTTCTAAAAAATTAAGGTCTTGTTTCTTACCTCCTTTCAAAGAAGCCATCAGCATCTTCCCATTGCTTATAATATAAACTTTGTTTAAAAAGCCTATCAGGGCTTCCACAGAAGGTGTGAGCTCCTTTTCCCTACTCCTCTAGGGAAATTAATTTATCTTTCTAGACTTGCTTGAATTTCAGCTCCTCTGCAAAGGCTTCCTTGTCCAACTCCTGAAGGCAGAATTTCATGACATTTGAACTTTTATCTAACTTTTATTTTGTGAAATTTGATACAAAAATATGTAACATATAATGAATCATTATGTTGTATATGGTATATACAATGTATTTTATATATAGTATATATGTAAAGAAGCATAATAAAAAATTGTCTATGAGCCAATCATGAACTTGATTATGATGACCCATTCCACTGAAGCTACCTACATGCACTTCCCTACTGCCACCAATCCATTTCCCATCAAATTTAACTACTATGATGAATTTGGAGTTTGAATAATTCTTGAATTTTATAATAGTTTTATTAGGTATATATGTATTCTTAAAATTTAATGTGTACATTCACTTGTTTTTGAGTTTTAATAAAATGGTATCAAATTCTATATAATCTTCTGGAACTTGCTTTTACTCACTTGATATTAAATTTCTAAGATTCTTTCATGGTATTTCCTATGGGCTGAGGGTCATTTATTTTCATAGCTTTACTATATTTTTTGCCACGTGCTATTTCACATTCATTTTATATTGTTGTATAAACTAATGCTTAGGTTCCTTTCGATTTTTCTAGTATGTTGCTTGCACACTCTTGAGCATTCCATGGATAAATATGTGTAAGAATTACTTTAGGGCATTTATCTAAGCCTGGAATTGATGGGTGGCATAGTATGCCTCTTCTATTTTCAATAGCAAGAAAAAGCCTATTTGTTTCCAAAATGTATGTGTCATCATACTCTCCCACTAGCAATGCACATCACTTCTTTGTTGTATGTAGTTTTCATGGTGGTCTTCTTCAGTTAGCAGTGGCCCCTGAGGGATCTTACCTAATGCTTCCCTTTTATCAGTTCAAATACCTGGCTCAGAGCTTGGAACATAGTAGGCACACAATAAATGTTAAATAAATAAACAATAACTTAAGCACTAATTAGCAATAGCCTAAGAAATAGGGATGGAAAGGTAAGGGCAAGAGAAGAAATAGTTTATTGTTCAAGTCAGAGCATTGATTTCTGGCTTTAATTTAGCTCTGGATGCCCTTCTTTTTCTTCCTTCATAAACTGGTGCCAAAATCATCGGGCCAAAATGATGTCCTTTCTGGAATATTTTAAAAAATATTTACTAATCTTAAATGGAAAAATTCAGCAATATTTTAACTCTTGTATACCATTTGGTGATATATAAGATTTTGATTCTAGAAGCTTTTCATAATCATATTACTAGTTTTTTAAAAATAAAGATCCTATTAAATCTTATGAAAACCTTTTATGTAGAAGACGAATAAGTGTGCTTTTAAAATTTTCCTTTTATCCTCTTCCATGATCCTTATGGTAAAGGATATAATGAAGATAATAAAAAGTGCTCCGTTTTTATAGAGCTGTGTTTACCACATGCACCCTTATATAAGAACATTAATATAATAACCTCTCTAAATTCCCTGTAAGTTGAAAGGGAGAACTCTCATTAGACCCATTTACCTGATGAGAAAATGGAGGAATGAGCAAATGACCCAATTTGTTTTACAGTGTGGCTTTTCTGACTTTGGTCAGGTACTCTTAATATAAGTCACCTTATAAAACGTTTTTAAAATTTCTTTTTCTAGATGGACATTTTAACTGAGTATCCCATAATCACTCCATTATCTAACATTTCCTCTGCACACGATTACACTTTTTAATGTTTATCTTAAAATGTTCTCATAGTCTATGAGTTATTTTTATCCTAAGAAATGTTGAGTTCTTCAATATTAATAGACAAATATTTTCTGCTATGCATCTTGCTATAGTATGAATACCACTGGTTTATAGCATATATATCCTCAAAAATGTAGGTTTTTTGACAAACACAAATTAGTGATTCTACATAAAGTGGGAATAGACTTTAAATTTAGGTTTCTAAAGACACTTAAAACATCTGGCCATTTTATGGAGAAAATGCTCCCCTAAAATCCCCAGATTTCTAAATGGGAAAGAAAAAAGGTCTCACCAAGGCTTACTGTGTCTTGTAAGATTTTATTTTCTTAAGACAGCCCATGCTTTTCATTTTCACTTGAAATGGTCTGTGATTAATGTTTAAATAAATGTAAACACCAGCTTTTACTATGGCCAATTGTGAAATTGAATACTCCTCACATAGGGAATTTTTAATGTTTGCAGAGGCATTTTGTCAGCAGTTTTGTGCTATTTAAAAGATCAGTTTCTAATGGGATTAAGTTGGATAATCAAATAACAAACTGAGATCTGGGTACATGGTTTGATGTTTGTGGAGTACTTCCTTGATGAATATAAATGAAAAGTGTCTCATGGTTAGGGGTAGAAGTCACCATACCACTATGTATGGCATTTCTGATATGTCAGCATCTTGGCTTGAAGTTGGAGAGCAAAGCACCTGTGAGACTGGATTGGATGTGTAATATTTGACCATTGTCTGTTGTTGATAAGGTACCCTCTGTAGACAGAATACAAAGATGGCCACAGTCTGCTGGCCATCACTTAGGTTATTCCACCACTTGTTAATCTCCTTTTTGAAGTCTCCTTACTTTTGTGGTCTTGATTTCCAACTAATCAGCTTTCATACCATCAAAATAGCTCAGGACGCTGATTTTAGTGATAAATATTACCAAATAGCAGCTCATCCAAATGTACAGCTTGTAAACCCAAAAGTAAAAAATAAAGGCATTACAAGGGTCCTTATAGGATGGGGAGAAGGATAAAAGATTGTTTCTTTTACAGGAGGATTCAAAGTATTTCTCTTATACGCTTCACCACTTGTCCCTGTGTCTGATCTTCGAGGTTCAGTCTTCCTGGGTGTTTTTCTGAATCCACGTTTTTGCTGATTAAAAAAGTTAAACCTGTGGTCCAGCAGCAGCGGTGGGGCCAGGGCTGCAGTGAGCTCCTCACCCCTGGGGCCGCCCACAGGCACAACACACGCTGGCCACAGCCCCTGCCTCTCTGTGTCCAGTCTCGCTAAAGCATCTTAGACCAACTTTTTGACTAGTAATATGCAAAGGTCCTTGATTCACGCTAGCTGTAGAGCTTGACTTTTTTTCCTTCTGAATGGGACAGAAACAAAGGATATGTTTGTAATTTTGTCCTCTATTTGGTCCCAAGAATTGTTTCTTAGTATTTATTTTCCCCTAACAATAGATAGCTGTATATTGTATACTAATTTTTTCTTTTTAATAAAATATATTAACTTTGAAACAATTTAAATTATGGGAAGAAAGAAATTCACATATTTTTTATCACGTGTGTATGTATATGTGTAATACGTATGATAATTGCAATCAGAATGTACATATGGATGTAATTTTTACTGAACTTCTTATCAAGCTCATTTTTTCGTGTCTGCATAATTTTTAATGAAATCCAAAATATTTCATCTAGTGAAATATCTATTAATTTAATCATTACTTTATTACTGGACATTTGGTTTTCTCCTTCTCTGATAGTTCTTGTTCTTTAAACACAACATCCAAAGATTTGGTTAATCACTGGTTTTTTATTGAGGACTTGCCTTAGTCAATGTGTTGATGAAGACGAAGGTTTGCTTATAAGGATTCTACATCTTTATAAAATATTCTCATTTTCCTTCATCTCTCCCTTCATCACTTATAGGATCTTTAACTTCAAGCTGTCTCATCTCTATAGTCAAAGAAAAGGGATCTGGCAAGTCACTGATGTTTTAAGATGTATTAATCTAAAGTGTGAACTTCCTAGAGAAGTACAAGGCATGGATTTCTAAGTTAATTCTGTATATTCTGTCAACATATGACCAAAATGTTTAATATCAGATGACTTTCTAATGCCAAGAAAACCACATTACCAGGCACCCTTATTCTCTGTCTTCATTGCTGGTCAGAGCCATAATTCCTGCAGTTTCTTCACAGGATGTTCTAACTTGACCTTTAAAATGGGCTGAAACCAATTGGTATTAGTTTGGCTCTTCTTGTGGATGCTCCAAGTCCTTCTTGCACACTTTTTACATATCACAATAAGATAATAATTCATCTTTATGCAATGTGATAGATATACAGATACACTTTCATATGTAACATAAAAAGGTTATCATTCTAGGAGAAGAAAATGATGTATAATATGTGCAATTTGATGTTGTGTTTGTTATTTTATATTCCTTACTATGAATTCACAGATGATGTAGTTTTATTGAGAACCAACTTAAAATGTTTGATAACAAAGCATTTTAATGACTATAGAGTCAATATGAAATTTGCCTCAGGAATAAATATAGACTTGAGCAGTCTACATACATTTTTAAATTAAACACAAGGTTGATTCATGATATATTTTTCATACATTTGAGTCTTAAAATTGATCCTTTTTAAATGAAAAGAAGACAAATTGAATCTCTATTCAGGACAACATAGCACTCAATTCTCTAATTTATTTGCTTAATTTCTGCTTTCAAAGCAAGTAATTGGGTTCAAATTATTTCTTAATCAATGTATGTATCAACTAATTTCTGAATACAATGGTGACAATTTTTATAGGTCATGTTATTGACTTTATTCCTTAAAATGATCAATTATTATTTTATTTTACATATAAAAATATTTTAGCACTTTTTTTCTGCAAAATGAGTAAGTTTGATCTAATATACTCAAGTTGGTTAAGGTGAATGCAGAACTAAGGAGAAAATTTTTATTGAGGGCTCCTTTATTCTCTCCTCTCTTCTTAATCTCTTTTCCCCACCTCCTCCATCTCTGTATTATTTTGTTATCCTCTCTCTTTTATTTATTGGATGACGGACTGTTTGGGTCAAGCATATTACAAACTGATCAACAGAGGTATAAGAAGCTTGGAAAAAAGACCATAAAGAGCAAACTCAAATTATACCTCAAGGCTGTATTTTCATTTGCTTCATCATTCTTATCATTAAGTTTAATAATTAACCTACAGCTAGAGTTTATGGACAAATACTTTCTGACAGGATATGACCATGACATCATTGTAAAATTGGATGACTATTGACAGAGAACAGATAAAATTTACATCTATTCTTCTTATACTGTTTAATCCATGTGAAACTCTATCAGCCTGCTGATAGGTCCTGAAAGGCTGGAACAAAGAAGAAAGAAAGAACATGATGGGATTGAGGGATTAAAGATGGCTGCAAATTCTTTGTCAATATACCCCTTGAGAGATAAGTCCAAAATATCCACCCTCTTGAATCTGAGCTGAGCCTGTGACTGCACTGATGAATAAAGTATGGCTGCAATGATGCTATATTAGTTCTGATCCCAGATTTAAGTGGATTGGCAGCTACAATTTTCTGCTTTTGAATCCTAGCTTCCATGCTGTCAGGAAGCCTGATCAGGTATAAGAAGAGGTCCATATGAAGGAAAACTCAGACCTCTTGTCCACATCACTAACAATCTCCCGGCCTGCAGACAAAACCGACTTACTAGATATGTGAGTGAGTCTTCTTGGAAGCGCATCCTCTGGACACAGTTGAGTGAACCTAGCTGATGCCACATGCAACGGAGATGAGCTGTTCCTTTCAATTCCAGCCTACACTGCAAAATCATCAGCAAATAAATAATTGTTATTTTAACCACTAAGAATTTGGGTGGTTTGTTACACAGCAATAGATTGCTGAAACATTGGGAGATAATACTGTAGAGGGAGAACAGATAATGCAGACCTTTGTAAGCCGTGTTAGGAATATTCATTTTTAATCCAAAGTGCAAAGTGAAGTCTTAGAAATGAATGTCTGATCTGCACTTTGAAAAGATTGTTGTGACTGCACTGTGAAGAATGAATCGGAGGTGTCATGGAGTAAGAATAAGAGTGGATCTATAAATAATAGTTCTAAAGTTGTCCAGGTAAGAGGTTATTGTAGGTTGGACTGCAGACAATGGGAATGGTGGAAATAGAGGTTTGGCAAGATTTATAAATGACAAAATTAAAGGGAGTTGATGATGGTCCAACTTTGATAATGTTGATAAAGCAACTCTAGCTTGCTGCTGCTTTAGTCATTGTGTACTCTTTTGTTTGGTCTGAGTTGCCCAGTTGTCCCACAGAGAGTAGGCTAAAGGTGACTATTGGTGGAGAGATGGGGTAAATCAGAGAATATTTTCACATCCTCTGGCAAAATTTGCACCAATATAGAGTTCATTGTATCCCAACCCAAATCTGACCTTTTTGTGGTGAATAAATGGAGGAAGGAGAAGGAAATATAAAACTATTTTGGCAAAAAGAAGCCAGTATATTCCATGACACACCTTGGTTGGTTTAATGAATAATGGTTGTAATCAAAACTAATATAAATACTTAGCTATTAGATAAGAAGCTTTCCCAGCAGTCCAAGTCTGAGTTTGTGAATAAAATAGTGGAATTTCAGGTTGAAAAGATATACAAAGAAAATTCTGAATAAACACAGAGATAGTATTTAATTACTCACCATTATTCCAGATGTTTCTTGGAACTATTTGGTTATTTACTTTAGAAATCCATATAGCCATTCAGTAAATTTTTATTGAGTGAATGCTCTACTATGTACAAGGAACTGTACTTGTCATTATCTGTGTGTGGAGTAGAAAAGTTTCCTGAATAAAATTATTCTTTGAGGGCTTCATGGACTTAAAACATGATTAAGGAGATAAAATATTTTATTTAAAAAATTTAAATAACAGTATTGTACAAGAAAAATCTTAAAAATCAGTTCAAATAAAATTCTGTCTAGCACTTCTCTTGGATTTATCTGGAATCTGAATTTTAACTTCAAAAGAAAATTTAAAACTTACTGTTAAACATCTTATGGTTTTTAAAATTTCTACTAAATCAACATTTTTATATTGTGGAACAAGTCCTGTTTGCTCTGGGATCTGAACCTAGTTAATTTCTTGCTTATTGGAAAGGGCCAGGGGCCAGAATTCCTGTACTATAGATCCCTTGCTTCTGTCACTAACTGGCTTTGAGACATTAGGCAAGTCATAATCACCCTGTGCCTCATATTTTTGTTTGTTGGAAAGTTTAATCTTTTAAGTACCTGGCTTAGTTATCAATCAAGATTATATAGTAGATTAAAAGAGATGGCTGTAAGTTTGAAGAGGTTTGAAAGGTAAATACTATAAATGATTTTCTTAAAAATTAAATTTGTTGTGTTTATTTTCTAAAAGATATTATATATGCAGAATATTATATTTAATACATATACATATATATGTACATATTGTGTCCTATATGCATATGTATTTGTTCCAGTAATAGTGAATAAAACCAGATGTGAGTAGTTTTTATCTATTATAATGACAAATGAGCCAATAACTCAATCTCTCTTTTCATTTGGGTTAAAGTTTAGAATAGAATAAAAGAATTATAATAAGAATACATTAAATATGTAGTTTGACAATGCTAGAACTTTGTGTCTGTGCGCCTTCTTAATTATAACGATAAGAACGAAATTTATCCTTTTGTATCAATGCTTTATTTCTATATAAAAATCCAGGAAGAATATCTAGTTATAAGACTACTTTGATAGAGTTAAAATACTGAAGAGCCTGTGGACCTCACTGTCTAGTCTAAGAAATTGCAAGCCAACCAAAATTTTGAGGTGCCAAAGAATGTGCAGTTTGGACATGTGTGAGGTCAAAAAAAAACCATGCAACTTTCCTTTCTCAAACTCCTCTCGGAAGTTTTCTGGCTGCTGCACTCTTCAGGTAGGTGGTACCATTCCTCTTGTCAGCATTCAAAAAAAGTATTTTCAGCATGGTATATTTGGGTTCTTCCTTGGTTGTGTTTGGGGATTCTGGGTAACCTGATGGAATGTTTATAGTCACCTTGTGAGTTACAATTGAACAGTAGGACAATAGTTTGCAAATTCTCCTTTCATTTCACTTTACTACTACTAATGAAATAGTCATGATTACAATTTCATTAGGCATAATAGGTCATTTAGAAGATCAATGTTGAGATCTTTTTCATCTTTTCCATATATATTTCTCTCAAGGTCTTTTATTAGAAACTTAGAAAGGCATCACCTAGTCATTATATGATGGGAAACAATAAGTTATGTGACAGCTCTATTTTTTTTGCATCTAATACATTTTTGCATGAGCATCACACATTTTCATTTCATTCAAGGCTCAGGAGACCCATTTGGTTTTCCAATATCTGATAAGAGCAACATGATTTTTAAATTTTACATCACACTCCTGTAATACCTAATTATACCATTAAGGTAAGGTATGTTTCCCTTTTCTTTTGGCATAATTTCTTGAGTAAGAGTTCCATGTTTTGCTAAAGTTCTTATTATGGGAAGTTAGCAGCTCTATCTACTTAGCTGGTCCAAAGTTTTTCATGTGACAACTGAAAGAGGTCATTTTGAAAGATAAAATGACCTTGCAACTAAATAAGAGGTATTTACTTGTCAAGACTGGGGGCATGGAGCTATGTGTTTTTCTACAACAGTTGAAGACACCATTAGTTCTTAAAGTAGAAAAAGGAATAATATTCTTTGAGGATATTAAGTTGGTTGAGAAAGGGTAAGAAAGATTAATCTCTAAAAAACATTAATTTTCCTACCACTAATCATGGATAAAACTCTCACATATGCAGCTCACAATTCCTGCTGAAACAGCTAGAGCATTTCCGTCTGATGAAAGAGCAACTATCAGCTGGAAATATTTGCAAGGTGCTTGGGCATTTTAATAACACTAAACCAAATATGTATTTCAGCTACAATGGTAGAACAAATTATCATTTGGAAATATTTTCTATTGAAATAATCTTTGTATAATTATTAAAGAACACAAATATTATGTTTTCTTTCTTATCATTTTAGGCCCCATATTATTGTATATCTTTGTATGAACATATTGCAATAGATCTGCTATAGAAGGATATATGCTTTTTTAAAGCTGCTTTCATTATGATAAATAGTATAAATTTGAGAAATGGCTACTTAAATTTGTTAATTTAGCCTGTGATTTCAGAATTGTGATTTTTAAGTTAATTGATCAATATGACTTTCTAATTAGCTAATCAACCCGAACAATAGTAAACAATACTAAAGCAAGTTCTTTTAATGCAAAATCAGACAACAGGCAGCAAAGTGACTTGCCAAATGGAACATAGAATAAGAATTAAAAATTCCTATTCTCTGATATAGTTACTATAATTGAATTTCAGTTTCACTTCAATTTCCTGTTTCAAAATTGGCCTGAATTTTAACTTTCCTTTCACACCGAATAGATTTGCAGTTTACCAGTTATCTTTAAGTCTCTAGTTTTATGTTTCTATACATTTATATATGTACTTCTCTATACACAACTCAATTCAAGTAACTTCTTATTAATATTTATATTCCCATACTAGAGTTTCTAGATTTGATGTATTTTAGACTTAAAAGAGTGGAAATTGTTTAGAGTCTAAGTATTCTCATTCTGCTTTTTAAACACTTTATCAGAAGTGCACATTCACGCAATTTTGTCTCTAAGATATTGATTTTTTCCCTAGTATGAGACTCACATTATCTATTCAACTGACAAGGGTCACTGGGAAATCAGCATATTAGGAACATTTGGCCATTACTGACCTGAAAAAAATTTTAAATGACTGTTTAAAATGTCATTGTCTTCATATCCCATTACAAATTCCAAATGCTTATTTCTCTTTATACACATCCTTGGATTTCAGTCTAGAGACTGACTTTACTAATGATGATTTGTTCCTTTCCTTATCTGATTAAAAAATCAATTCTGGTGCACTTTCATGCATGCATGCATGTGTATATATATAAATATGTTATATTATATATTTTTGCAAAATAAATGGCAGGGAAGCATTGTTTATATTAGCTATTCTGGCCACCCCAGTAATCTGCTAACATCTAAGTTTTTTTTAGCAAAGCTAAAGATTCTACTCAACTCCATGCTAAAAGAAGAACCCCTTATATACAGATACTTTTAAAAATTTTTATAATATTATGAAAGATAAATTATTACTGAAAACGCCCATTTCACTTCTGTTTATGCTCTTCTTTGTTAAATGTATTTATTTCAATAAGAATATATTAATTCCAAGGAAAATAACATAAGAACATTATATATTAAATCAGTAGCTCTCAACACATGTTAGACATTCAATTCACCTGGAGAGCTATGAAAAAATGCCCATACCTGGGACCCAGTGAAATCAGAATTTCTGGAGATGCTGCCCAGGCATGGCTACTTCTTTCACAGCTCCCAGGTGATTCTAATGGGCAGGCAGGTTTGAAAACCACATCAAACATCCTTTTTGAGTTTGCCCTTGCTTAATTTCAGTCATGTTTTCTTGTCTAATTGCTTCAATAACATGTTTCTTCTCTAGCTTAGAATATCTTGCTTTTTCTTTTCTAAATAATTACAGAAAGACTCATCACCTGCATGAAGTTAGCTTATTTTCCAGTTTTAACTCACCATGTCTCTTTCAACTGAACATATAAATATTTGATTTTGGTATAAGTTTCATGTTTGCTTACAGACTTGTAGAGGTCTTAGGGTTAGAAAACCCACTTAATTCTCAAAAACAAAATAAAACAAAATAAAACAACCAAGGGGAAAAAAAAAAAGCAAAAACTTAAGCACAAAGTAGGTGCTCATAAAACATTTATTATCTGATTGGTTTTCTTGAGTTCAAACTGCTCTACTTTTATGGAAATGTTTTTTATTTTTTAGGCTAACCAATTGTCCCAATTTGCTCAGTATTGAGGAGTTTCCTGGGATGTGGATTTTGAGTTCTAAAACCAGAAATGTCCTGAGCAATCTTACTTCCATTTTCAGGTTCTTAATTTAAATGTACAGGCCCCAGCAACTTGTGTCAAGGAACACCTAATTGAGAGACTCCTTGTTCATGCATGTAAGTTATCCTTTGTTTCAGAAATAAATCCAAAAATGATAAAAGTAGTATTCTAGCCAAAAAAAGACCATTTTAAGATTTAACATCTAAGAAAAGACTCTGTTTGTTAGCTAATGTCTAAACTTTTTCCCAGCTGAAATATCTTGTTATTGAATTAAAAAAGTGCTACCATATGCATCACCTGATGATTAACAGCAATTTTTAGAATTTAACAACAATCTACCTGCCCTGATTAAATTTTTTTTTTATTTTAAAAACAAGCTTTTTTTTAAAAAAATGAAAGATTTCAGCCCTACAGAAAATTATAGAGAATAGAGTAATGAATATCCATAAAGAGGGCATTATTGGTGGGGTTTGTGATATTTGCTCTTAGTTGGTGTAATTTACTTACCCTTAAATTTGATATATTAACATAATTTTGCCCCTGTTTTTCTTTTTTAAGTTGTGAAGTAGCTCAAATATACAGAAAAAGAGCAGGAAAAGATTGAACAAATAGCTTTGCAAATAAAATATGAAAAGTGTTTGTCAGTGCCTGGGATGTAGAAAACCTGAATTGAGCTAATTTTTTTTTTCTTCATTGGATTTTAACATTTTGCGTAATTGCCTCAAATTTTCTTTAAGAAATCAAGATCATGAGACATTTGAAGGCTGCTGATTGTCTCTCCTTGACACCATTCCTCTCCTTTTCTCACTTTCTCTCACCGCCAACCCTCTCTCTTTTGCTTCCTCTTTCCCTCACTCCCACCCTCCATAGAGAACACTATTTCCCTGAATTTGTAATGATTATTCCAAACTTTTCTTCTTTTTACTTTTCCTTCATATTATGTGTTCCCAGGCAATATTGAGTATAGTTTTCTTTTTTTATAAATATGTGTATGTGCCATTATATAACTTTGTTTTTAAACTCAATATTTTTTGAGATTTATATGTATAAAATGCTGCTTCATTCATTTAAATTTTTTTTAATTAGAGAAATTGTAGGTTTACAGAAAAATCATGTAAAAATTACAGCTTTCCCATTTTACTCCCTCCCATTATTAAAACTTTGCATTATTGTGGTACTTTTGTTACAATTGATGAAAGAATATTGCAATTGTATTATTAACTATAATCCATAGGTTACATTAGTGTATTTTTTCTCATAAAGCATGCTATTATTAACATCTTCCATTAATGTGGTACATTTGTTATAAATCATGAAGGAATGTTTCTATAATTGTATTATTAACTACAGTCCCTCATTTACAATAGGGTTCACTGTGTTGTACAGTCCTATCTGATGATTAATTCAGCAGAATAAATGCCAGGCACCATTGGGGATATAGAAGCCATCCAGATATAGTTCTTGTCCTCAAGGGGTTCACAATCTGTTTGATAAAAACTATCAACACTAGAGAGGGCATTATTTTTGGAGTTTGTGATATTTGCTCTTAGTTGGTGTAATTTATTAAACTTAATTGATTAAGATGATTTTTTTTGTGTCCCCAACCTCCTATTACCTTCTCTTCCCAATATAAAGCTTTATCTGTTTCTGTGCTTGATTTTTAAGGTATCTGAACAGGTTGGTTTGACAACTATCTAAAATAATTTTGTTGACAAGGACTTTGCAGCTTCTATAACAAGAAGACATATTGCCAGGTGACCTGTTGTTATCCTTTGATGATATTTGTTACTCTGTTACTTGATCTTTTCCAGTGTTTGACAGAAGCTGGTACAAAAAGAAATTTTCTTGGAGGCATGTTTTGGCAAAATAGCAAAGGAAGAAATATCAAAGAAGAACAAACTTTCCATTCAGATTGTAAAGTGCTCAAAATTTTCAGACCAGAGGAGTTTATGAGAAATTGAGAATGTCATTGAACCTCCCTAAACCTGTCTCTCATTTGTAAAATTGCAATGGTCATTCCATCTCTCTTGTGGGGTTATTGGGAAGACTGTGGGAATTTGTGGAAAGGATTTAGCGTGGTTTCTGGCACATCCTTAATATTCAGTAAGTGTGTGTATGTGTGTGTGTTGTTGTGATTCCTCTGTGATTCCTAAAGATTACTAAACCTTGGGTGTGCTTAACAAGTATCAAAAATTAGAAGTGATTTGGCATTTTCTTGATCTCCACAGTGTCTTTAGAAATAGGAGGCAAAACAAAATAAAACATATTTGTATACTAAAATCTAAAATAGAGCAATGTGATAAAGTGCATTTGATTCCCTTAAATCAGAAAGAATTTATATCTGGAAAACTATAAGACCATAAATAGCATTTGACTGTTCCTAATCAGGAAGCCCTTCCCCTACTTTATGAAATCCTGTTAATAAAGTAATTATCAAAAAACTTTTTTCCAAAATCCTTTTGTCTATATGTATACATTTCGGCATATAATAAATACATATTTCTGTGTGTGCATGTATGTATATAAATACTTAGAAATTAAATTTCATACTTTAATACCATTATAAATAAGCTTGGCCGCAGCAATGCATACATATGAATGCAATAGAAGGCTACGTAGGACTTTTTGTAAAGACAGAAAGACGTAAGCCTACCAAAGCACAGACTTTGGTTACCAAGAAAATAAATGGATGGTGTGGTCCAAAAAGCAGGAACCAAGAGAACTGAAGATGTTAATAGCAGCTAGTGAGACTGTGTTGGCATTGTGTACCAGGGATTCTGCGCTGCTTGCTTGAGCCATAACTGAAGAATTCGATTTCTCTTCTGCCTTTTCCAAAGCTTTTAAGACCTATAGCCCCATTCTTTGGATTAACAAACAGGAATTTGAATTAACAATGCTTCACTTATCTTACCCTTTAAGGTGTCCTACATAAAAATCAATACAAACATTACCTTTTAGTTTTACCGCTATCAAATTGGAGCAGGGTGTTATTTTCAGTGCTTTGGAATCGCCTCCTTTTGTTGCTTTAGCCTCAGGTCATTGGAGAAGAATAGAGCCTTTGAGGATGACAAAGATGAAACGGTGATTTGTGGGCCAGTGCATCAAAAGTAGAACAGGTGCACGAAGGAGAAACACACTCCAGCTCAATGCTCTGCCCACTTCTTCCCTTCAAGGAACCCAGAATGTTTACCAAGCGTGAAAATCTTTTAATCTGTTTCTGACATAGGAAAAATAGCTTGTCCTAAAATAGGTGTTTCCCTTAAAATGACCAGTTCTTCATTTAGAGTGAAGTGGATGGACAGGTGGTCTAAGTGAATATAGGGGTTAGAGGGTGAGAGATAATTTCATTATGTTATTAAAACTCCAGCATAGGTTTTGTTTTGCTTTGTTTTAAGGAATGGAAAAGAGGTTCCATTGCTTTTTAAAATATACTCTGAAATGAATTTTATCAACAAAATTACTGGCTTTGAAAATCCCTTAGCTTACTAAAACTCGAGCCTGCACAATCAATTTATGTTATTCGATGAATATCTGCATCCTCAAATGCAGCAAACAAAAGCAGGTGGATTATCTGAGACTAGAGAAAATTCATTTTATTTTTGTGAACTAATATTGATAAGTGCTCCACCTTAGGAAATGACTCTCTATTAAAGTGTTCTGATTTTCTCTAGGGTCAGTTTCACTTTTGTTCAATAAAAAAGGTGAGTAGTTAGAATCATTTATCAACAGAGAATACTCTATCTTTGTCCCCTTAGATTTTAACACAGCTATGAGGTTTCTGTGTAGTTTTCTATTTTCAATGTCTTTTACCTATTTGTGCCATTTTTCTCTAAATAATTTTATCCTCAATTTGGGTGATTTGTCTCTACAGATATTTTCAACCAAACCAAATGTAGGTTCCTTCTCCTCGTCTTTCAGGTGGACACCTTGCATTGCTCTCATCTTGAGCTGCCTAGGACAAAAAAAAAAATCTTTTGGCATTTGGTTATCTTTCCTTCACAACCTGTATTCTGGTTACTGCTTTTGTGTAATTCTAGTATGTATTTTTAACTTTGTACTTTAACCCCTCAGGGGTCTGGATCCCGACTTTCATTGTGAGCAAGATCAATTGTATTAAAATTTCCTTCATGGCTGAATGAAGCACATGTAAATGACAATTTTTCAGCATCTGACAGAATTAAGAGCAAATCAGAAGCGGGGAAGGGGGTAGGAAAAAAAATCTACAGTGAAAGACTAACGGAGGCCTATGTAACAATAGATCAATATCAACTCAGCCTTTTTAAAGCTTGTTTGTAAGCCTAAGTTTATTTATATTTCCACAAGGTATGTATTGGTAAGAGTTTCAAACAGGAAACTTGGTTGTATCATTTTCTTAGAGCTAGAGCTACACCTCTTCAAGGTACAAGGTTTTATGCCACCAAGTTTTGTCTCTTTTCTTTTTCTTCCTATAAGCTTTAATTAGAAACTCAGGTTTTCAGGGATGTGCTCAGAATTGTGTGGTTTTATTTTTTCCAAGGGGGTCATCTCATTTAGGGGATAAGTGCAGACTACACTTATGTGAAGTTTCTTTCCTTCTTCTTTTAAAAAGAAACAGGTTAAATTCAACATGACAGTGTGAATGATATATTTGCTAAATTTCTCCTAATATATGCAAATTTAAGGAGGAATTATTTATCAGGGAGTAATATGTTTAAGTTTTTTTAATAAGGAAAAGTCTAATAAGTATAAAGAAGAGCTACATATAAAATCATGACAGATTGGAACCATTTGCTAAAGGAAATCAACTGGTGTGGAAATTTTATTGCCTCAGGAAATATTATGTACTTAGGACACACCTTCTTAATTCTGATAATAGGGACACAGATGTGGCAAGGGCCTCATTGACCTTCCAGCTAAGTTTCTGTCTTTTGAATTAAGAGCATGCCTCCTACCCCAATGGGCAGGATCACTGCCTTTCTGCTCTCAGAGTACCTGATTGAGGATCAGTGCTCCCCAATTCAAACTGAACCTATCATTGGCCAAAGTCAGAAAGGCTTATCCATGGGAACTCACAAGGAAGTTTTACCAAGTTAATGCTTGGTCTATTGCAACAAAACAAAACAAAACAAAACAAAAAACAAAAAACCACGCTTTTTTTCTTTTGCTCTAAGATTCAAGTTCTGTGTTCTACATTTTTCTTTTTTCTTGAAGAGGAAGACAGTGACCTATGAAGACCAACTCACTCCAGCAAAACTATTTTGCTTAAAATGGTGATGATAACTCATGCTGCATAATGCCTTATAGTTTGTAAAGAGCTTTCTCATTGTAGAGTCAAAACTAACCTTAATAAAAAGATATTCTGCCCACCAGACTATTATGCTGACTCCTTTTAATCATGAATAGTTTTAAGTGTTTTTTGTCCTTATGATTTGGTTTGGTTTAATGCTTTTGTTCTGCTTTCCCTATTTACTTCATATTCCATTAGATAGGTATATGGTTTTAAATAAAAAAAAAAAAAAAGGTGAAATGGGGTGGGTTTAGTTTCCTGGGCTGCTTAAAGCTAATATCATAAAATCGTTCAGTTTAAGCAATGGAAATCTATTTACTTATAGTTAGAGTGCAGAAAAATGCCCAAATCAAGTCATCATCAAGGCAACAATTTATTCTTGAAGACCGGCTGCTTGTGATCTTTGTCTCCTCGGTCTCATAGCAAAACACATGGAGACACCTGCTGATCTCTCCTTTCTCTTCCAGTTTTCTTGATTTCAGCTTCTTGCACTGTTTTTTCCCCCTTTCTCTCTATCTCTCTCTCTCTCCATTCTTTTTAAAGAGGATTCCAATAGTAGGATTAAGACCCATCCTGAATGAGGTGGGTCACACCTTAATTAAAGTAGCTTCATTAAAATGTCCTAATTAACAATGGGTTTACACCCACAGGAATGGATTAACTAAGACTTTCTTTCTGGGGGTACTTATAGCTTCAAACCACCACAAGGGGCAGAGATCCCAGGCCAATCTATTATAAAATACTCTGTCAAATAAAATATTTCATGCATATTGTTTTGTGTTGACTTTTCTCTTGGAGCAGCAGCTGTGGGGGATTGTACAAGTCGCTGAATCCTCTAGGTTGAATCTCTGGTTTGAGACCGGAGGCTGTGGATTCTTTTTTTTCCATTTTTCTTTCTCCGTCTCTTTTTTAAAAATTATGAATTGATGAAAATGCAAACTGTTAGTTTTCTGTGGTGAATTTTCCATTGTGGTTTTGAATTTACATTAAAAAGCCTCAAAAGGAACATTTGAAAACAGGCTTTCAAAAATGGTTATTTCATAAACAAAAGTTTTATTTGAGTTCCAGATTGTTTGGTTAATTTGATACTTGCTCAGAATATTTTATAAATTGCCTTTTTATTATGTGTTCTGTAATTTTTATAAGAACCAGTTATAATAGCATCTTAATAGCAAAAATATTGCTTTTCAATACCTAACTTCATATATGTTCAGCATGTTGTAATTCTCAGATAGCATTCATTGCTTTGTAGTATAATTGTTTTTTTTAAGCATCTGACTCTTCCATTAGGACTTTGAGCATGTTGAGGGCAGAGATTCGTCTGATTTCTTTCTGAATCCTTAGACTCTAGTGTTGTTACTAAACAAAAATTGCTATGAATAAACGATTGCACACATATTTTGGATAGAAATTGAGCAAATGGTTCTTTTTGAAACTCCTGTTAAGATTATTTTTTTCCTTTCTCTCCATATGTTTTGTGAATTTTTCTTTCTCCTTTCTCTACTTCCAAGATAGTAGACTTCAGCACAGATAAAGAAAATAATGAGATATTACAGAGTCTGACTGAAAAGCCTAAGTCCTGATCTGAGAAGTTGACTATCCCACAGGAGGTCACACAGTCTCTAATTCCAATTCATAAATTGCACAGAACAGAATTAGAATGTTAGGTTTTGAAGGTAAAGTGAGATGACCTCCAGATGTAGACTCTTTTTTAGAGTAAAAAATGTTTGTCAGAAGAATGATTACTCCTTTTCCAGGTTCAGTGACTCTAACCATGCCCAGAGTAATCTGGCCTATACGCTTTCATTGACAAGCAGATTCATTAATTAGAATGTAACCTTTCAAAGCAAATACTGGGAGTTCCTCAGCTTGTAGTCACCTAAAGTAGGATTTGACTAAACCTGGTCAAACCTCATGTAGTAAATAATAGTTCAGTGTGAAGTGAGAATGCTGTGGAAAGAGAAGATGACTAGGGTTTGCATGTCTAATTTCTGTGAATCTACATTGCATATAATAAGATTGAGATAGATAGGCTTATGTAAAATGTTAACTTTTTAAAAAAAATTCGAGGATGTACTTGATATCCCTCTGTCTGAAGGAAATAATATCTTTTTTTATTTTACAGAAGACAGGACATAATTTTTAAGAGCATCTTGTAAGAATCTGAGGCAGGATAACATGCTTTCAATCTTTCTAGATGGTGCTTGCGTAATGAGATAGCATCAATTTATTTTGGTTTGTATGAATGACTCATTGAAATTTTTCCTTTTTTTATACTAACTTTTGTTCTATAAATGGCACCCTGAAGTATGATGGTGAATTTCCAAATATAGTTTTCTTATGAAACTTGGCACTCTTTTAATAGAATATGCACAAAACAGGGCAAACTACTTTATTTTCAATATCTGATAGTACAAAACCTTGTGAAAGCTCTCTAAAAGTGGTGAATTCTGTTCTATGAGTAAAATCCATTTTAGCTCTTCTGCTTTATCTGAGTTAACATTAATATTTGAAATCAAAGTAAAAATCTGCTGTAGTTTTATTCATTTTATTAAACAAGAGATGACAACATAGAATCCATTCTACAATTAGAAGACCCTGCCTTTGATTTTAGTGGTACAATATTGGATTTCAATGTCACTATTTTTCTAGCTTTTATATACTTTTATACACTAGTTAATTCAAGCAAAATTGTTACTGAAAATTAGGCCAGCTTGAAACAAAGCCCATCTCTTTTAATCCTTGCTGCAATATGTGATTGGGCAAGTAATAGGGAGTTTTTGTATTTCTTTCACAATGCTGTCTTTAAAACCTAATCATTTAGTATTTCATTTAATAATATTGCTTAGAATTTATTTACTTTAAAAACCTCATATTATAGTTTTGGAAGAAAAATTGTCAAATCTCTCTGTGGATCCTTGACATACGTGGGTGACTGAAATCACTTCTCTTGACCTGGTTTGAGAACTGTGACTTTAATGAGCTTATAGGCTCAGGTTATTATCTCCCATTGTTTTTCGTAAAGTTCAGTACAATCTAAAAGACAGGCACATGAAAGTGAATATCTTACCTAGCCAAAGGTAATGTGGGCAGGGTGGCTTTAAAATAAGTACATGAGAGAAAACTGTATTGGAAATGGCTTGCATTCCCAGAGCTTGCCATAGCAAAACAAGCATGAATTTTCTTGTGGAACAGAGAGGGGTTGTGCAGAAAAAAGAATGATACTAGAGCCATGAAGGGGTCCGGAACCCAAGCAAGACTTCTGAGTAGGCCAGACCTACAATATCAAGGGCTGAAGGAAGAACCCAAGTGGCCTGCTAGAGAAGAAATCTGCAGTTGAAAGATCTCCTTAAATCGGGATTCCATAAAGAATAGCATCCTGTGAACAAAAGATCCAGTGCTGAATGTCCATGGAACACCAAGACCTTTCTTGTTCCTTATCTCTCCTCCTTCCCTAGTTTTAATTCCTTGGCACAAGATGATGTTCTTGGCGGAGGAAGAAAGGAGCATAAATGCAAGACAGGGTGCAATAGGCAATAATCTACCATGCCTCCTTTCTCACGATAGGATTTTAATAAAGTTCCAATGATGTACTGACATAGAAAATTGGACTTAAAAAAAAATTAATGAAATGAGTTTGTTGACTAAAAGTTACTGGAAATATTCATTATCAGAAAGTACAGAATAATTTGGAACTTTTTCTTGATTTGCAAACAAGGGGCAGAGAACTGTCTCCTTAAAACAGGCTGGGATATTCAATGGAGGAAAATGATAAGGTTCTTTTGGGCTGCACCTAAGGCAGTGGAAGGGTTACACCTACAATGTGTAAAACATTACATGAGGATATGCAACTTGTAGTTTCGCACACTTTTTATAGTCACTTGTAAGGTAAACAAGCCAGGCTTGGAAACGTTTCATGCTTTGATCAATGTCTTACAATCACTAAATAATAAAGGCAAGAGGAGCTCAGATATCTGACTCCTGTTCCATCTCTTTCTGCTTCTATTAGCTATTTCTTCTGACTGCCTATCTTTATTTTTTCCAAGCCATCATTCATTCCAGGTTCATTTACTATATTTGATCCAATACTTAGTACAGTCTCTGGGCACATAGTAGGTGCTCAATAGGTGTTGAATGAGTAAATAAATGAACAAATAAATGCACAACACTATGCTTAAGATGTATGGGTGTGGTAGATTGGGTTGTGTACCCTGGGAAAGACGTGTTCTTAGTCTCGGACACTGTTCCTTTGGGTGTGAACCTATTGTAAATAGGGTCTCTTGAAGAGGTTCTTTTTAGTTAGGGTGGGAGCCCGACTAATAGGGTGAATCTTATTAAGATTACTTCATTTTAGGAGCCTAATGTCTTGTGAGGATTAATACATTGGGAATAGCAAAATGATTTACAGTTCTATTTTCATTGTGATTGGATTTAAGACAGAAATATTGCTAATAGAGGAACTTTTATTTTTTAAAACTGTACATGAACCAGACCCCTCTACTTCTTGAACAATTTATTAAAGAAATAAATATTTTCTTTAGCATTAATCTCTGTGTTGCCAGAAATGAGAAAAGTTTGAAAGTCCTAACAAATGTAGCTGGTGTTTTCCATTTTCTACAATAGTCATCCCACAGTGATCTAGGGGATGGCATTTATAAATTCTCAATTGCAGTTTTCAACTTCCCTAACTGACACTTGCATGCTTTTTTAACTTTGTCTTATATTCAATTCAGTTGCCCTAGTAGCTCTGTTGGTATAAACATTGATCTAATTCTGAGTATATTTTCACTTTGAGCTTGTCATTCTGGGTTAAATTTGAATTTTCAACCTAAATGCCATACATGAACATTTATGCCATTTGTGGTATTAGAAAAAGGAGCTGAATGAACAGAGAGGAACTGTCTACACACATGGTAACTGTTGCTAGGGAAATAATTCCCTAGTAAACACTTTAAATGGTGGCTGAGTTTGAGTCATGGTGGTTTTCACAGGGAAATAGGAGCATTAGAATAAATGCGTAGTATTTTTTAAAAATAAATGTAGACTGAAGCCACCTGGACTGTGAATTTGAACAATAATTTAGCCATGTGTTTATATTAAGTCTGCAATTAAAATAATTGTTTATGTTATGTTTCCATTTTCATGAAATTACTAATAGAATGCACTAAGTGAATTTTCCCATCATAATTAAATGGCCCTTATCTAATACTCTTTATTTAAGCAGCTAGTAAGTTTAGGTGCTTAACAACAACAACAAAAAAAGCAATGTTTCAGTATGGAGTAGAGGAAATCAATTCAGAGAGATTTTGTTTTGTAGCTTTTCTCTATGACAATATTGTCTGTGCAATTTTTTTAAAGCCAAATAATTCTCCCTAAGCACTGGTCTCCTGTGATATTAATATCTATGTGGTACGTTAAAAACTTTTAGAGTACAAAAAGATTATACCAAGTAACTCAAATTCAATTTGTCCAAAACAGAACTGATCATTTGTGGTAGGTGCTTGCCAAAATCAGAAGTGAGTCTTTCTAAACAATAAGGCAGACATTTTAGGAGATCTAGAGATTAGTCAAGAAGATTTATTCTATTTATACCTAATTACTATTCAAAACAACATTACACAATGTTGAGGTATTAGCTCACTGTTTTGTCATGCAGTTTTATGGAAATTGTTTCAGAAGTCTGAGCAGACAGGATTCCCCAATTTTGAAGATGGATATTGATCTTAGAATTTTTCCCACCATCAGGAGTCCACTTTGAAGAGTCTACAGAGGAATTTTTTGCCAGTGGTCACTTCCCTTAGGGCAAAAGTGATTGGCCTTTGGATACTTAATAAGCAGGTATTCTCTGTTCTTCTGAAGTGATATTAATAAATATCTTACAGGTATTTTCCAAGCATTATATATTCCATTGGTAGCAGGGTTAATTTCAAGGAAGGAACACAGAGATTTTGTTTAATTGAGAAGAATTTATAATCATAATTTGTTATTTCTCTATTTTTCCTAAAAGCAGAAAACATTATTCAAATATGTTGAGAACTAAGTGGGCTTCCAGACTACAGAGAGGCAATTAACCAAGAGTCTCTGAGGATAACTTCCCCCCCAGACCAGGAAATCTTCTTCTGCCCTCATCAACGTTCTCAGTGTAACCAACCAACAGTGTTATGTAGTCCCTCAGCACTCATCAATTACAGTGTCACCTTCAACTTTTCCCTCTCCAAAACCTATGTCTACATCTAATTTGTTGCCACCTGGTGTTACTTTAAATCCTGTGCCCCTACTTAGTAGCTGTATGATAGATAAAAATCACTACCTCTAGGTCAAAGATGTGTGGAAATCATCCTCAGGAAGTGGTATGAGAGTCACTGATTCTACATAACTTACCAAATTTACAGAGCTTTAAGAAACCTTTAACCATTTGAACTCCTTGTTTTGAAATATTGTACATATGAATTTGCCTGTATTCTACATACAGAGAGACTGTGACAAAGCCTACATGCTAATGTTTTATTGGGGGGTTACAATCCAGATGGCAAAACAACACAAAACTGAGGAATAAAGGGAACTTAGTCAAGGAAAGAGGCAAAGCAAAGAAAAGATGGTGTTTACTAAGCTGGCTAGTACTCCACAAGTTAAAACTACCACCACCACCAACAAAACCCCGTTGCTGTATCACATGAGATGTCTAAGAAAAGTCTTAAGGAATCCGTGAAACAGTTCTTCGTGCAATATCCTGTTTCTCAATGTTCAAAATGAAACCCCCTGCATATCTGAGTTATGTTACCCAGCTTCTCTGGGAAGTTCCAATGGAAGCTGGAATGTCCTTGGGTCCAGATGAGGTAAGACTTTCCTGGGCAGTGAATTGCTGCAGCTCCCATCTGGTGGGTGAAATGGAGACTGTGAAGGAACGTGACCCTTACCCTTGACTCTGAGACAGTTGATTACATTAAGGAAAGATGCAATATATGCTATGCAAAGATCAGGGCTCCTCAGGACCAAGGGAATCTGGGGAGGGCATGTACTATCTCTGACACATTGATTCAAGACCTTGTTGTTTTTGACATGATTGTGATGCAGAAATCTAACGTTTACACATACAAGAGTCTGAGTCACCATTACTTTTTAAATGCCAGAAGCAGTAGGCGAAACAGGTATGTTGATTTCTAAGAATAATAAGTGGAATAATAATGGATGTTGGAAGAAGACAAAGGAAACATACAGCAGGTTAGTCGTTCATGATTTCATGTGCTGTATAGAAACTCTCTCTGATTGCTGGTTGCCATTTGCCACAGGGAAATGCATTTAAGCAGAAGATAAAAATGACTATGATACTTCAACACATATAAAGGCATCATTGCCAGGGGAATGAAAATGTTAAAATACCAGTAAAGTACCCTGAAAAATTTTTGTCCAAGGATTCATAAGCAAGATAATCTGTAGGCTCAACAAAGAGAATTTCAGTGATTTAATGATTCCTTCTATTTTGATCAACCCAATGAAAGTGAGGACTTTTTATTTTGTTTCTAATTGTGCTATATGCCATTTGAAAGCACAAATTTAAGCTTCTGACCACCTGCTGGACTCTGAAAATGACATTTTTCAAGACAACTGATTTAACAATGTACATAGAAATTAGTAAATCAGATTATGAAATAAGAACAGTAAAGAATCACTTTTATAGTGAGTATAAAATAACAGCATTTTTTTCTGGGATTGGCTATTGTGTTGAATCATTGCAGAGTAGATTCATAAATATTAATAGATCTGCCACTGCACATATGTGTACACATATACATCATTCCCTCATTTGCATGTATATATGCAAAGGTAATGTGAATTAATAGAGAGCAGCTACTTAGCTTTTAAAACATTGTATAAATGGAAAACTAAAACCATTAAAATTGGATCAATTGCACACAATACATGAAATATCTGCATTTATTTGAAAGCTACAATGTATAAAATAATGAAGTAGGTTTCAAATGTAGAAATGAAAGTCATAAATTAGTATGGCTCTTATCAAAATACTTAAGGAAATTTTAAAAATACAAAATAGACTTGTTTAAACTGGAAAAAGGATTCTAATATCTAAAATATATAAGTAGAATACCACTAAATTTAAGAACATTCTTGGAATAAGTGTGTAGTATTTTTATATAAAGAGAAAGAATATTCAATTTTGTATTTTAAAATTATATTTATAAAAACATTATTCTCATATTTCTTGCAATGGTAGCAGGAATATACTTTAGTTACTAATAATGTGTTCAATAATATATCAGTACAATTTTGCCATTTGGTTTTGTAGTGTAGGTTTTCCCTTGTGAAATGTACTTGTTAGCAGTATCATTGGAGAATGAAAATAGGCTTTCCAAAATCAGAAATATATGAACAGATTAAAAAATGGAATGGTAAAAAGAAGTTAAAATAAGAAACTGATCTTGGTTAGGCTCCTAAGAAGAGACTGTCTCACTAGTTGGTCTCTGTCACTAAATGACTTTTCTTATCTTTCTGTAAATTTCTCATCTCATTTGTTATATATCATGGAATTCCGTTCAGTTAGTTACTCATTCAAACAGTATTTATGGAATGCCTAATATGTGTAAGGCACCCTGTTAAGTGTTGCAAAGGATAATAAGACGAATATGACCTATGCCTCCAACCTCCAGAAATTTAATTTTCAGTGGTAAATGTGAACACTTTTTATTCTTTGGGATGGTTTGGAGACAATCCATCATTTACATGTCCGTATGGATAAATTTCATACTTGCTTTACTTTTTGCTTTTTTGTGGTTATTGATATGGTATATTTTTCCATAAATATTATAAATCCAAACCAGAGATGCCAATCCATGCTGCTATCCTATTCCCCTTTCTAAGGAAGGCTGTTCTACATAAAGTCCACATACTCCAAAGCAGAACCTTCTGTATACCTCCATATACAAATATGTACATTGCTTCCAGCCAAAATATTTTCTTCATCATCAAAAGAAAGAAGGAAATACTCTCAGGCTCTTTAGTAGTGTAGGTTATAATTATGGTTTTAAGAAAACGTCATGGCATATCACAGAACAACCTATGATAAGTTAACTAATCAAGTTTCTTTGCTCTTGTCCAATATTATGTCAACTCCTTGAGGAAAAACTTATTTGAAATGCTGAGTATCTGTAGTTTATTTATTGATAACAAATAGAAACCTCTAGTAGTTGATCAGAAGACCAGACACTGACTGGATTCATGTTAAGACATTATAAAGGTTGTCTTGATATGCCCAGCATATTATCTGACTTGTCCTCAGTAATAGCTCAAACTGATTAGCTAGTAACAGTGACCAGTACTTAAATGCTTATAAACACAGTAATCCCAATAGAAATTGAAGAAATTTCCATTTATTATTTAGACACTTTATATTGATGGATTACAGCTTTATGATGGATTAAAACCTAGCTGACATTAATAACAACTAATATTCGGAGAGGTTATACAATTACAGATGGCGTGTTGAGAGTTTTAATGTAGTGTCTCATTTAATCCTCACAACACTATGAAAACAGTACTATATTATTTTGATTTATAGGTGAGAAATATAAGACATAGGGTTTGAATAAATTGACCAATGTCCCACCATAAATGGAAAAAAAAAAGAGTTATATGCAAGATGTCTTTATCCAGGATATGAACTTAACTATGGATTTTGAAAAAGAATTCAAGCTTAAAGAAAAGTTATAAGAATAATACAATAAATCTCCATACATCTTTCACTTAGATTCTGCAATTGTTAACATTTTGCCTCATTTGATTTTTCTTTTTCTTTCTCTCTCCACACACACTTATTATACTTTGTAATTGAATGATTTGAAAACAACTTGCAAACATTATGACCCTTTGCCCCTAAATATTTGAGCAGATCTTTCCTAAGGATTTTTTAACATAATCACTGCTTTACAAAGATTTAATACTACTATCTGATATGCAGACTAAATTCAAATTTTGCCAATTATCCATAAAAAGTATTTTATAACAATTTTGTATTCCAATACAAGACCTAATTCAGAATTACACATTACTTCTAGACAAATCTCTTAATCTGAAAGAGTATCTCAACTTTTATGTTTATTTTATGGAACTGGTATTTTGGAGAGTACAAGCCAGTTGTTTTCTTCAATATTCCTCAAATTGAGTTTATCTGACTGTTCCCTCATGGTTTAATTTAAGTTACATGATTTTATTAGGAGTACTGAATGCTGAATATCGTATCCGTCTCAGTGTATCACATCATTTGGGTAAGGAATCTGCCAGCTTTCTCCACTGTAAAGTTACTATTTCCCCCTGTTACTACTAGTGAGTAATCTGTGGGACATAAATACATTGTCTAAAATCAAACTTTAATCCAATGATTTTAGCATTTATTGATAGTTCTTGGCTGAATGAATTAATACTTTGATGGCTGAAAAAAATGGTGATTTTCTTAAGCAAACCTATCATTGTTTTATATTTATGAAGTAGTAGTCGATGGTAAGAAAGAACTTTCCCTCCTCCCCATAAATATATATATATTATGTACTCTCAGTATAGATTCAAGCATTGTTTGGAATCAGCGGGTTATAACGTTACTGTCATTATTCATTTTAATGCTCCAATTGTCCCAGATTTGGCCTGTGGGAACCTCTTCAAACTAGCTCCTATTTCATATGACCCATATTATGCTAAGTCCTTCTTTCTTTTCTGTACCAACAATACATTCTTGGCTCATTTTGTACTTTTCCTGCTCTAGCCCTAGAATCATCCATTTCTTCAAGGAACTTTCATCCCTTGTTGGGGGATATAGTAGTTAGAAACAAAGATCTGGGATAAAACATAGATTCCTAAGTACTATATTAAAGCAATATCAAACCATACAAAATAGGATTAATTTAAATATAATTAAAAGTTGATTTGAAATACAAGCAGTTGAAATACAGTGGCTTCTTTGGGAGTTGGAGGTTGTCCTGAGTACTGTTGTGGCAACGGATGTAGGCCATTTTAAATCAGCACACACCACTCAGAACTGAGTGGGAGAGAGTGTGGTCTACAGTGTGAACTGTGGTCTATGGTTGGTGGCAAGGCTCCAGGATGTGTAAGTTCATTGAGGGTGGTGGGCCACACTGTGGGAGATGTTTGTGTGGGATGTGATGGGAGGTGTGGGAGGTGGGCAACATGGGAATCCCAGTGGGTTCCGTGTAATATTTTGGGTAATCTAAGCACCTCTTGAAATATATGTATATATATGTATATATATATAAACAATATTTTTGTAAGCAAATACACATATATGCATATATATTTATATATCATTTTGCAAATGTTTGTATGTATTGTGAGAATTTTGATTTTTACCCATAATAAAAAAAAAAAAAAGAAAAAAAAAAGAAAAAAAAAAGTTGATTTGATAAACACAAATCAGGCTCAAATCTGTTAAAAACATGGCATACAAATAGGAAAATGGTAAAATAAGTCCATCAGGATGGCAAAAGACTGAAATAGATTTGGATAGAATATATTGAGAAATTGAATGATATTGTTTTAAAATTCAAGTCTTAAAAAATGCAGAATAACCCAAAATACTCATATAGTTCTTTTGCTTAATATAGTACCATTTTTTTTCATGACAATTTTTGACCCAGATGTTTTAAGAGTGTATGTGGATAGTAGAAAAATCTAAAATCTTTTATTATTTTTTGTTTTTATTCAGAATCAAGAAGGAAATTTAAATAATTATAAAATATCAAGAAATATCTTTAGGTCCCTTATCTCACCCCATGTATCTAAGAAAGTAGAACTGAATAGTTCCCCTTTTCAGACTTCTGGATCTTCATATATATATTCCTAATCTGTTTTCTTAGTAAATCAAGTTATAAAAGACCTTTAGAGTAATGTTCAACAATCAAGTCTAAAATGAGAGAATAAATTCAAATACTGCTAGACGAATAGGGAATATTGCTGACATAAGTTGTTAATAATGAAAATACTGACCAGCAAAGAAACTCACTGATGTAAGATCTGTCTGAAAGCATATTGATTCTTCAGTACATTAATCCCTTATAGAGAGGAATTAATGTCAAGGTATGAGTCATGGGCCAAAATATAAGGTACTTTCAAATGTGTATTAGAGCTTACAGTGTGCTCATCTGTGGCAACCTCTGGTCGTTAAACAATTTGGATGCTTTTTATAATCTGAACCCATGATGTGTCAGGGAGAATAAAATATTTTTTAAAGAAAGTTTATTTTACCTCACTATTTAAAAGCAACAAAGTACCAACTAGTGTCATGATAAGGAGTAATTTATCATTTCATATAAGAACGCCTTGAAAGGAAATATATATGCAAAATTATAACTCTGATTTATTGTGCCAGTCAATGTCCATATACATTGCTGCTCTGAGTTTCTACAACCACCGTATTAAGGTTATGCTATTTTATTTTGTAGGTGTGAAAAATTATTCTAGAGATGTTTAGTAACTTTATGAATGTTATATATTTCTTAAAATACAGACCAGGATTCAAAGTTAAAGATGCTTAACTCAGAAGTTGATGCATTTTATTATTTTGTACCTTGTTCCTCATAACATCTAGTTATATATCAATGGCATAAAACAGATAAAAACAAACTTACCATTATAGAGTATCATGTGTAGTACTTACTATGAACATATTATCAGTGGCTTCTGTTTACAGGATGATGGAGTAGATGTTCTTTTACCTATTCCTCTCACAAAGTACAGCTAAAAACCCTGGACATTGTATATAAATAACAAATATAAGAAGACTGTGAAAGATGGAAAAAAGAATGTAGACTGGCTAGGGACTTTGAGAGAGTTTTGTGAATCCCTCCACCCCCATATCCTGTATTGGGTTCTGAGGAGACTGTCTGGCAATCTGGAAATAACCAAAAGTAACCAACAGAAGTAACCAAAAAATAAAACACTCAAGAAAAGCCTGATGTTTCTAGTCCAAAGGCCAGAAAAGGAAGTTCTAATAATACAGAGAATTTATAGATTAATAATTGCTCTACTTCTGCTAAATACCATAGAAAAAAACCTGCAGTGACACTACCACCACCAGCAAAGGTCAAGTGAATAACCTAGAATTCCACCTTTCCCACACTGTAACAATAACAAGTACCCCCAACTCTCCACCTAGGTGCTGTCAGAGAAGATTGAGTCAGGAGCTGGAACTTTCATCCCTGCCAGATTATAAGGAAGTTGCACATCCATTGTGTCAGTGGAGACCATATAGGTAGTTGGATTTCAACTCCACCAAGTCATAATGAAGTATCCCTTGTCCTCCCTGCTGAGGTGGTGTCAGAGAAAACTTAGTGGAGAGTCAGAATTTTCACCACCGCTCATTGGTAGGGAGGCTACCCTCCTTGGACATCAGTGGAGGCCACATGTGGAGCAGTAACATGGCACTCCTGCCCATCCCAGCCAGGGTAGTATCAGTAGTTGACTAGTTGGAGCCTCAGCTCCCATCCACACTCAGCAGTAATGAGGAGCCTCTCTACTGCCAGGTGTCAATGAAGGCCAGGAGAAGAACCTGGGCTACTACCCCAGGCAGTAATAAGATAGCCTCTCTATTTTTTCACTGGAACATTGTCAGAAGAGGCCTGCAAAAATAGAAGGTGTAAAGAAGATTCAGTGTCTCATAACATAATAACCAGCATATCCATATTTCAATTAAAAATCACTTGTCATAGTCAGAACCAGGAAAATCTCAAGTTGAATGAGAAAAAAAAACAATCAACAGATGCCAAAACTGAGATGACAAAGATGTTATAATTATTTGACAAATATTTTAAGCAACCATCATAAGAATGCTTCAATAAACAATTATGAACATGCTTGAAACAAATGAAAAAAGAAAGTCTCAGCAAAGAAACAGAAGAAATAAAGAAAAATCAAATGGAAACTTTAGAACTGAAGAATACAGTAACAAAAACTTGATGGACTCTGAAAAAGTACAATAACAAATAAAAAACTGAATGGATGGACTCAACACTAGAGTGGATGGAACAGAGGAAAGAATAAGTGAATTTGAAGCTAGAACAATAGAATTTTCCTAATCTGAACAACACAGAATGAAATAGATTGAAAAAATTGAACAGAGCCTCAGGGACTTGTGGAAGTATAACTAAAGATCTAGCATCAATGCCATCAGACTCCTAGAAAGAGAGGTGAAACAGGGTGTGGCTGAAAACATACTAGAAAAAATAATGGCTAAAAACATCCAAAGTTGGAAAAACTCATAAACCTGTAGATTCAAGAAACTGACTGGACTCCAAACAGAATAAATCCAAAGAAATCCATGTCATGACACATCATAGTTAAACTTCTCAAGGCTAAAGGCAAAGAAAAAAATCTTGAAGGCAGTGTGAGATAAATGACACTTTATCTATGGGAGAAAAGCATTTTTAATGACAGTAGATTTCTTATTAGAAACCATGAAGGTCAGAAGGAAATGATAACATTTTTCAATTACTGATACAAAACTGTCAAACTGGAAATCTGTATTCAGCAAAATTATCCTTTAGAAATAAAGGGGAAATCAAGACATTTTCTGGTGAAGGAAAGCTAACATAATTTATCGGCCGACCTATCCCAAAAGAATGTCTAAAGGAAGTTCTTTAAATGAAAAGAAACAGTAAAAGTAGGAATCACGGAAATCAGGGAGGAAGGAAAAAAGTACAACAGAAAGAACAAAAATATAAGAAAATACAATAGACTTTCTTTCTGCTCCTGAGTTTTCTAAATTATGTTTTATGGTTGAATCAAAAATTATAACACTCTCTGACATGGTTCTCTATGTAGAGCAAACCTTTAAGACAATTATCTTATAAATAAGGCTAAAGGAAACTTCATGGAGATAAGGTTTATATCCTCCACTTTAAATGGTGAAATATCAATATCAGACTGTGAAAAGTTATTTATATATCATGTAGTACCTAGAGCAATCAGTAAAAATATTATACAGAGTGATATACTGAAAATTGCTATAATCATTATTTCATTTCCTTATTAATTTTATTTGGTTATTTTGTTGACTTCATTTTTGGAGAGGTTTTGGGTCACAGAAGGGTCACAACTGCAGCAGGAAGGATCATTGGTATGGGGTGTCAGTGATGGGAGGATGCATGGGAGGGCATTCACCTGGGGCATACCTCTAAGACGCATGAATGTGTTCAAGTGTTCATGGGGCATTGTCATGGTGGGTGGAGATACACACAATAACTGAAAGAATATTGAATTCCTATCCTGGGGCATTCTGATACATTCTTTAATGAGACAACAAGAATCCCTGAGTACAGAGGCAGTACCTAGTGAAGGATGGACCATTGCGATGGGACCTTGATATTGATTGTACTTATGAGCCTTTTCTTTTGAAATTAAAACCTAGCATTATATTTTGAAATTGAAACTTAGTATTACATGTTGCCTAAGAGTTACTCCTGAGGGCCTCCTTGTTTCTCAAATGTAGCCTCTGTCTAAGCCAAACTCAGCATATAACTGCACTACCTTCTCTCTGTCATGGGACATGATTCCCAGGTATGAGCCTCCCTGGTACTGAGGGATTATTACTAAGCACTAACTAGCAATGCATGTGGAAAAAGACCTTGACCAAAAGGGGGAAAGGATAAATACAAATGAAGTTTTATAGCTAAGAGATTTCAAAGTGAGCCAGGAGGTCATCCAGAGATTACTCGTATGCATGTCTCAGCAGGATCTCATTGACTACCACAGTAAATATTGTCTCAAATAATGGGGCTTCTGAGGGCTCTAAAGACATCCAGACACATTAGTCAGGGCAGATAGCTCAGGAGTTTGGCACTCTGCCAGTGGACCTTACTTTGGAATGTATGCTCCCCAGTGTGACAGAGTTGGACTCAGTTGTGGTTTCCTTACACATGGTCCTTCTGCTCCTTCTAATTGAACTTATAGTTAGTAATATACTTGATAGGTGTATGTCCAAAAGACTTAAATCTTTGGTCTCTGCATGGAACAGTTAGCCCCTGAATCTCAGCAGAGTTGCAACATCTACTATCCAGGTCATTGGACTCACCCAGGACAACTAAAAAGGAGATGATGATGGACAATGCCCATCCCAAGGAACAGAGAGAGCCTGCAACTTCAAGCAAGATAGTCCCATCCATCTGCCCCATGGGATTTAAGCCCCCTCTCAATTAGAAGCAGAGTGGGCATCATGATCCCAAAATCCTCAAGACTGGGGAATGAACAATGGACTAAAGTAGAATTACTATTATTTTACTATAGAATTATTGTTATTCTAGCAATGAAAGAACTTATATCATTGATGTAGAGGCAGTGGTCACTGAAGGTTCTGAGGGGAGGGAAAGGGAAAAATAAGTATAATATGGGGGCATTTTTAAGACATTGGAATTGTCCTGCATGACATTGTAATGATGGATATAGGCCATTCTATATTTTGTCATAACTTACAAAATTGTGTGGGACAGAGTGTAAACTATAATGTAAACTAAAATCCACAGTTAGTGACAATGCTTCAATAAGTGTTCATCAATTGTAACAAATGTACCACACCAATGAAGAATGTTGTTAATGTGGGAAAGTGTGGGATGGGTAGGAAGTGAGGCATATGGGAATCCCCTATATTTTTATGTAAAATTTATGTAATCTAAAGTATCTTTTAAAATATTTTTATAATGTAATATAAAAGAAAGGAAAAGAAAACACTATAGATAAATCTAAATGAAATTCTGAAAAATGATCAAGTAGCCCACAGAAAGTCAGAAAAAAAGAAAAACAAAAACAGAAACAAGAGACATAAAAAGTTAGCAGATTTAATCCATAACATAGCAATAATTACATTAAATATAAATAATCTATATATACTAAAGACAGAGATTGACAGAGTGGATTTTAAAAATGTCCCAATTGTATGTTCTCTATAAAAAACTTATTTCAAATATAACAATATATATAAGGTTAAAAATCCCTAAAATCTCCTCTTTCAAGGTATATGTGGGAAGCAGATGCGGATCAACCAGTTGTGCACCTGCCTACCACATAAGAGGTCTCAGGTTTAGGTCCTGGTGCTTCCTAAAGAAGTCAAGCAGACCACACACTCTGCCACAATGAGCTAGACGCTGCACCCTGCTGCAAAAGGCAGATGCCTAAAAGGACAGATGCCACAAGCCAGCAGACACCGCAGGCGGTGGGGAGCAGATGTTGCTCAGGCTGTTGGGCACTTGCCTCCCGTGCGGGAGGCCCGAGTTCAGTTTCCGGTGGGTCCTGGAGAAGGTGAGCAAACAATGAGCAGAAAAAGGAGAGAACCATCTAGGGGAGGGAGGATAAAAATAAATAAATAAATTTTAAAAAATGGTATATGTAATTACTGCTTTATGATCTTTAAACAAGAAAATGAATAAAGCCTGAGAAATATAGTAAAAATTTCATTAAGTACCCTGTATAAAAAAAGGATAGTAAATATCAGAACATGAAAGTACAGAGGTTGATTTAAATTTTTAAAAAAATTGAATAGGAATACGAAAATTTCCTTAAGGAAGAGCATTAAGTGGTGCAAGGGGCAGAGATTTGTTTTTGTCAAATAAGTACATGTAGTATATAAAAGAAATCAAGCAGAAAAAGTACCAAGAATTAGAATTATGCAAATCTATGAACAAAGGGAGAATAAGAATTTTTACAGACAAAATTTCCTCTGGGAAAAAAAAAAAATACCCCATCTCATACTGAAAGAAATGTTCACAAGAGCTTTAATTTTGTTGTTCTAGTTTACTTTCCAGAAATAAATATTTCAATCCAACAAAATATTATCCACATTGTGTCCAAAATATTATGTAGACTATGTATCAACATATAGTAATGTTTATAGTGTGGCAAATACCAAAGTAATTTGGAGTACCACAGGACATATTGCTGCTACTATTTGCCAATTCAGGGCGCTTGAAACAGCTCTTCAAAGTGATTTTGCTATTGGATAAATCCACCATAAATTGCTGATGGGTAGGTATAATCTCATGCTAAAAAAACTTTTCAGCATTTGAAGCTAAAAACTGTAGCACGGGACTGTATAAGAGTAAAATCTCATGTAAAACATGAATATGGGTGTTATGGCATATAGAAGACTGTTTTTACAAAATATAAATACAAATATACTAGAGAGAAGGAAAGATAGCAGCTATATACACCAGGGAGGCATAGAGCGATTGAGAGGTGATGAGTTTTGTTTGTTTTTTTGTTTATTATTATTATGGGAATAATGAATGTGCTCTGGGAGTGATTGGGGGGATGAATGCACAAACATGATTACACAGAATACAACTGATTGTACTCTTTGGGTGGATTTATGCTTTATTAGTATGTACCAATAAAATTGAAAAAAAGGCTTACGAAAAAAAAACTTTTCAGTGTTTGAATGTATTCTAATACTCTAATGAATGAGTAATTTCATCTGTACAAAGATCAGTTCTATGACAGCATGTACTATCTTAAGGGTGGTTGAGAGATTTACAGCATATTTCATTGTGGTCAAATGGAAAAAGCAATAAGTCCCTATGATAAATAACTATGTAGATATACAAAGACCTCCTTGAACAAGCAGACATTTTAAGAATTTAATATTTTTAAAATTATCTTGTATCTCAACATTTTAGAAAAAAAACAAAAATATGCTAAATAATTACAGTTCTTTTATCTAAGTCTAAAAATATAGTGTATATCACTGAGCTAAAAAGAGTACAATTTAATAATATAGATTCATATTCAATCTATATGTATTTCGAGTAAGTCTATTACTTCTTTAATAGAAATAACGAAGAAATAAGTATCTTTTAACATGATGTGTTACTAACTGGTCTTTTTCCATGTTAAAAAATGTAAATTCAAGTCGCAAATGAAATAAGTACATTTTAACATAGTGTGATAAGGCATTATTTCATTTTTCAATATTCTGATATTTCACCCCCTTGCTATGAGATTTTTTTTGCCTTTGTGTCTCATTAATACTTTTTTTCTTTTTAAAACATACTTCTTTATTCATTTAAAACTTTAATATTTCCTCAGTTTAGATTTATGATTTTAATGCTTTTTATTTTCTTTCTTATTTCTTACTGTACTTTCTTTTTAAGAGTTAGAACCTGGCTATACTTTTATGTAATATATCTTTATCCTTGCATAAATATAAAATAAAGAAATTTACTGTCTAGAAGTTTAAAACTAGATGTCTCAGAAAAGAAGCTAATTATGGCCATGCTTAGCTGCTAAAGGGACAGTTACTAATACCTATCTTAATGTTGTTTGCTGGCCCAAGGGTACGCAGGCTGCCAGAATTTGGTTTGTGAAAGTAGCAATGATATAGTAACTCTTAAGGGTTATCATGCTGTTCTTCTGCAGCCTGGTGAAGACTGTCTAACTGGACTAAATCCCAGAAACTGTGGGAAGCACTGTGCTCATTAAATATATGTCCCAGACACTTAAATCTTCTGTCTGTTCTTATGCTGGCTGAGCCCTGAATCTCAGCAGAGTTGCAGCCAACACCTACTCTCCAGTTCATCAGACTCACCCAGGACAACTAACAAAGTGATGATGATGGACACCACCAAAATTCCAAAAGCTGACCTTACAAGGTTGAAACCAAGTAGATTTCAGAATCTTCTAAAAAAGAAAGCTCATTTTCATTCTCAATTATAATGATGTTCTTGGTGATTTTTTTCTGAAAAGTGAACCAGTTTTTAGTCTGGAAATAAGGCACTATTAGAGTGTCTTACAGCAAATGGTTATCAAACTTCACATTGAGGACAATAAGGAGACCTATTTATTTTTTAAGACCGTATTCCAGTTTTAAAATAATTAAGTTAAAAATACTTCAATTAAAGTGATGAATGCACAACAATGTGATTATAGCAAATACCGTCGATTGAACACTTTGGATGAATTGTATGTTTATTAATATGTATCAAAAATTGATTTGTTAAAAAATTCATTTTGTTTCATTTAAAAATATTTTGTTGATATCATATATGCTTATTGTTAGTGGGAATATTGCTTATGTCTTAGATAAATGATAGTATTTCTTTACCTGCCACAACTACTACAACTATGATGCTACATGAATATAATTGATCATTTTTAACTGCACTAATTTTGGAAAGTGCCAGCTCAAGACCAATGGTAACAAAACTTAATAAATGCTTATAAATCAATTTCATTTCTTTTGTATATGTGTTTGAGAGAAGTCTACAAAGCAGTTCTACTTGTACTCAAAACCCTCGATAGTTTGAAATGAGGTATGGTTATTTGTCTCTTTTATTTACAGAGATTGGAGTTAAGAGGTATGCCAAATCGGGGTTTGGCATACAAAGTCTTCATAACGGATTTTTAAAGCATTATACTATATTGTAACGCTAGCAATGATAACATCAGAAAAAGTCTTAGTATTCAAAAGTACGCACTGTTATTTGGGTATAAAAAATAGTCTTTCATATTCATATGTGTGTGTGCAAATACATAATAGTCATTGTATAAATCATAAGGCTTACATGCCCACCCTTCTTCCCTTTAGCAGCATGTCAAAGAACTTTTAGCTCAGTCTCTGAGGATTTCTTTCTATTACAAATATGAAAGTGGGATGTTAAAAAAAAAAAAAAAGAACTAAAATTTAATAATAATAAAAAAGCTACCCAAGACTGCGTTCTGCTTGATGGCTCCAGAGAGTAGAAAGAGATTATGTTAAAGCATAAATGGAGCTTTAACATTTTTAAATCCAGAAGGTCTAATCTAATCTAATCCTTTTCAATCCAATTTTTTAAAATGCAGCCTAGACATCAGATTAAAGCGTGTGCTTTGCTTTCTAGGCCATTTTCAACAGACTCAGCATCTGTGCTTTTGACCTTCCACATAGCAGTTAAAAAAAAATAATTCAGAAGAAACAAAAATGGAATCACTCCTGTATATATATAAACACACACACATAAACATATAGATGATTTTGTTAAAGACTGAAAATAATTTCTATAGATTAAAATGAACAAAAATGGGAACAATATTGGATAGTTTTTGAAGGTGATATTTTGGGGTGTGTTTCAATACCTTCTGCTTTACTGCTATGTCCAGTGCCAGTTGCTGCTTCAATTCATCTCATATCTATCTTCCTTGGAGCACTAGAGACCTACAGTTAGCAAAGCCGGTCCACTTCCTCCTATTTCCAGTTTGTTTGAATTATCCTTTATGGGATAGCTACTGCTGGGTTTATTACCTTTAATTCCTTTGCTTGTGACCCCCAGCCAATACAGGCTTTGAGACCTCAGGGGCATGGTCCCCAGGCCTCCGGAACCACAGCCTGGTTTTTAAAAATACACCCTACAGATCTTTCCTTACTTCTTTCCATGTTCCTTGCTGACAAGAAAGAATGAAACATTCTTAAATTTGTCCTAAAAATCTATTATTCTTAATTTGAAATTAAGATATATTTGCTTGAGTAAATAAACTTCCAGGCATCTCTATCATCTACCATTTTTTTCTTAAATTCAGTTTCATTGTTTTCATTCATATATCATCAAAATAATTTTAGTTGCAGTTTGCTTTTTATATTTGTTCACTACCTCTTGTAGCAGATTGTGGAACAGCTACTTTTAAAAGATGCATTTATTCAAACTCCGATTCTTAAATGGATCAGGTTGCTTCTCTTGCTAAAGATTTGCAACCCATTCTGAAACTAATTGAACAGTCTGTCAACAGCCATTCACTGGTTACTGCCTAAGTGTTAATCTCCCATTTTAAAACATGACTCTAGACCAATGAAATATAATTTGTAATTTGGGGCCTCCATAGTGTTATGCTCATTCCGCTAATATCAACTTCACATTATATTGTGCTCAGTTGGATACATGTTATTTTTCTCTAAAACTTTGCTACTCAAAGTGTGATCTGCAGACCAATAGTGATGGCACCTCCTGGGAGCATTAGTAAAACAGAATCTCAGGCCCCACCTGGGATCAACTGAATAAAGAATCAACATTATAATAAGATCTCCAGGCAAATTATATGCACATTAAAGTTTGTGAAAAAGGATTCGAAAATACTGTCAGCTCCCAGAGTTTACTCTTACTACCCAAGCTATATACTTTCTGTAAAGTCATATCCAATTTCAATTCCTGGGTTTAAAAACAATCAAATAGGGAGGTGGCTGTGGCTCAATCAGTGGGGCTCCCGTTTACCATATGGGAGGCCCTGGGTTCGGTTCCCGGGGCCTCCTGGTGAAGGCAAGCCCGCCCGCATGGCGTGGTTGGCTGACCTGGCGAGCACAAGCAGCAAGGGGGGGATAAATGAATAAATAAATAAATAAATCTTAAAAAAAAAAAATAAATAAAAAATAAAAATAAAAACAATCAAATATTTGCTGATACATATTTATATATATAATGTAGAGCTAAAAATAACAACTTATAGGAAGGAATCCAGGAAAACTCTCATTATAATAGAAGTCTTTGTAATAAAGAGAAATCCACAGAGTTTTGTTTTCAACTGATTTCCAGCTTTACTTATTTCAGCAAATCTACAGAACAGGCCTCTGAGCCTAGATATTAGGGAGTAATTAGTGTGAACAAATCTGTTAAGCTGATAAAGGAACTCCAAACAGAGTATTTATTTGTCAAACTATGATCTTGATTCTTCTCAGATAGGTATTGTCTCCTGAAAAGATGTGATCGTCAAACCTATGATACTTACTCTGCTCATTATAAGAATATTTAGATTCCAAATTTGTCATTGTTGGATTAAAAATAGTTACAACATTTTCTTTTTAATAATATTTATTCTTAATATTTCATATCGCATCACATAGGCACATGAACTTCACATCCATCTCCACCTAAATAATCCCTCCAAACTTTCCATTTCCAAATCAGAACTCTTCAACTCCACTCCATATCTCTGCTCTCTTGTACTTTCTATCTCTGAACAGCACCACCACTTCCAGATCCCCAAGCCAAAAATTTTGAAAGTTAATTTAGATTCTTTACTCTCTTTTCTATCCCCCAAACAAGTTACTCTTCATGCCCTGCGATTCCTATTTCTTGCTGACAGAGTGATCCTTCAGAAGAGTGCCTCGGATCATAACATTCCTTGGTTAAATGTCTTCCCTGGCTCTTCATAGTGTGTGGGATGAAATTCACTTTCTTGAGCATGACCTATTGGTCTCTCTTTGAACTGCTTTGGTCCCCTAGTCTCATTGCCCTGCCGCATTCCCTTATATACCCAAGAGCCACTCATTCTAACCTACTAAAAGCTTCCCCAAGCACCCCACGCTTTTTCCCCTCTCTATGCTTTATCCATAAGGATCCCTCCATAGAAGTAAAAGTAACAGAGTAGTATTTGGGAGGACAGTCAACCAAACCTAGCTTCCTTTCCCAGCTCTGCCATGGACTAACTGCATGGCTCAGGTCAGAGTATTAATTTTCATTTATAAAGCGAGGAAAAACAAATATATCTCAGAGAACTGGGTGAAGATAGCATGTGATAGGGTCTATGCATTGATTTGTATAATAAGCACTCAGTACATTTTGGCTGCTGTTGTTATTATCATTATTGCTACTGTTTACAATTCAGCTCTGGCATCATATCTTTTGGGACATTTCCTCCCCTTTCAATCTAAATTACTGCTCCCTGATTTCCCATAACTTCAGAGCATATCTTTATCAAAATATTCATTACAGTGTATTTTAAGGGTTGGTTTTCTTTTGTCTCCTCTTAAAGAAATTGAACTGTCTGAGTGGACCAAGCCTTTCATTTTTGAAGGCCAAAAGATCAGTACGGTATCACCCTAGAATAAAAACTCAATAAATATTGGTTACTCTATGGTGTCATTGAGGTAAATAAGTTGAATATTTCTGCCTCAAAATATCCTAAAGCTTGAAGAATATGTGTTATTCAATGATTAGGTAGAGAACTGCCTGAATTCAACAGAATAAAAGGAATAATCTGATTTCTCCCCAAATATGTTTCATTTCAACTTTATGATGCTAAATACTAACTAGGCATATGGAGTAAAAACAAAAGTGTATTGATAATACTACTTCCATTATTTAATTTTAATCTCTATCTCCAACAAATTGGCATTAATTTAAAAATAACTGTCATAGTAAAACGCAAAGTAAGCAGGCAAAGTTAATTATGTGTTGTATGCTAAAGTGTAAAATATCTGCAAGGAATGATTGTAGGAATAATCTGTCTTATAAATTAATGGCTTGAAGAAATTTAAACATAATGTTTATTTAGAAAATATTCTTTAAAGAGTATAGAGACTATTTAAATAGTTTGAAGATCAGTTGCTGATCTAATTTAGAATTTACATTTCTGATAAAAGCAATGAAGAACGTGAACTATTTATTGATTTACTATGAACAGCCTTCTTCTAACCATTGTAGACAAATATCGAAATCTACTATGTGTGTGAAAACACTAAAAAAAACTGTTGTCACAAATATTCAATTTCTTCCAAAAACTGTTCATTTATTTATAAAGATCAAGAAACTATGGGGGCTTTGGAGTCTATCTATAATGTATATCAAGCTATATTATTTTCATCTGTCCACCCATAATCAACTAAGGAAATTTGAAGGAAGATACACGAGAACTACTTTTTTTCTTTTAGTGATAATACCTAAAGGGGAAAATTGTATTGAAAAGTCTTGGACAGGGGTGGGGTGGGGTGGGTTGTGGGGAAACTTAAGAGAAAAACTATCTAGATAAAAATAGAAGACTTTATTTCAGGGTTTAAAATTACAACCAAGAACAAGCAAAAAGAAAAAGAAGGCCTTGTTTGTTTTTTGTCTTGAATGACCTGTTGAATAATTTTAAAATATTTTTAAAAGTATGTAAACTCTATCCGCACAATGCTCACACATAAAAATTCATAAAGACACATTGAGACATTTTGTAGAAGTCACGAATATCATGCGGGTGTCAGAGCACCAGACATCTGTAACTAGAAATAACACTACTGATTAATTTTAATAAATTTCCCTATGGCACAGATGTCCACAAAAATAAAATCAAAGTAATATGAGAAATACAAATATTTTGACCATTGGAGAACATCTTTGCATACTTCTATCCAAAGCACCTACAATCCCCACAGGGCAGCTTGACAACACTCCAAACTGCCATCTACTAATTAACTCAGCTGTCAAATTTTCCCTCAGACTCCATTTGCCACCTGTGCTGTGTGCTGCCAGGCAGATGACAATAAAATGCAAACTTAAACTCCTGAAGGAGATTTTAAAATGTTGTTGGATAGAAGAAAACAACACTATTGTTGTCCCACTAGGGACTACTCCTGGGTGGGAGTAGCATGGTGTAACCACAGGGTGACTAGATGAAATCCAAGTACAAATGCTGAATACATTCCCTTCACTCTCTAATCTATTACTATTACTGTATGGAAAGATACAGGAAATTATCTTACATGGGACACCACAAGAGCAAATTTCTTCAAGTATAGTTTAGATATGATATCTGAAGAAAAAGTAAATAGGCACCCCATGACTCTTGTATGGAGTTTTACTGGAATTGCAAAGCAAAAATGAATAATTTTTTAACATTCAGGACAAGAAGAAAATCTAAGTCTGCACTGTGCCTGAACTTCCTTAAGAACTCTCCAGGTAAACACTATATTCTTTATTCTGCAAGCAGACCGCATCAAACCACGGATCTCAAAGTGAAAACAATTCAACGTGCCTCTTATTTCCTGGGCCATAGGTTAAAGATATTTACTTTTCACAGAGCAGGCACAAAGAAGGAAGATTTGGACAAGCCTGAAAAATCACCTTTGCTTTGCTAAACTAAAGGCTTATATCAAGAAGTGAGAACTTGAGAAATCAAGGAGTAAATATTGATTACTGCTGCATCACTTGGCCAGGATCTTAATTCTCTTCACCTAATGAGTAAGGCAACCGACTATACTTGTGAGGCCCTGGCAGCAGAGGCAGGTTGGCTCTAAAGCCTAGTGGGAAATGTGGCTTATAAGAGAAGCCTTGCAAAGTTTTGGACTTTCACAAGAAATTTAAACTGTAATTTGTTTTTCTTTATGGGTTTTGGAACCATTTAGTTAGCATGGTGAGGTGGAGGACATGTACAGAGATAGGGCCATGCTAAAAGTAAGGCTGGGATGGAAAGCCCTGCAGGTGAGGTAATGGAAGGGTTGCTGAAAGCTCTGGCAATGGGAAAGTATGGAGAGGGAACACGCATAGAGTTTGAGTCTTGAGAAGGATTTTGAAGACTCATGGATGAAATCAGCTCCCCATTATATCTGGGCAAGTGAAATAGCAAAAATGAAGTGTAAACCAGACTTGAAAATTGAACTCATTACAGTAGATGGCAAGCAGAAGGACATTCTTTATCTAGGTAGTAACATTCTGGTAGAAAATACCTGAAACATAATTTATAAAGAGAAATGATAATGGCTAACACATCTGAGGGCTTGCTACCTGTTAAACACTGTGCTAAGAACTTCAGATGTCTCATCTTACTTAATTCTCCCAGCAACCACATGCCATTTGTTGTGGCCGTCAGGTCCTGAATTCAGGTGCTGGACTGAGTCCAGGTTTTTAACCACTCTACTGAACTCCTGCTCCAAAACATGATCCTCTTCTTCTCTTACCAGAAAGTATGTCTCTGTTTATTTTAATTAATTTTGTATTTTTGTATAAAATGGTAATGCTGTGTGATCACTTCATAGAGGAAAACTAAGTAATAAATCACCAAAGAGATCATGCTGCTAAGTGGGTGAAGTAGTTAGATGGACCAGAGAAGACTTGGGACAGGTTAACCCATGGGTTAAGTCTCTAGGCTCTGGAATCCCACCTTCTACATGTTATGAGGGATATTCACTGTTCTAACCCTCTGTTTTCTCATCTTAATCTGGGAGTAATGGTGTTATAGATCCCATAGGATCTTGGTGAGGTTAAATGGTTTCATGTGTGTAAATCAGTCCAGTGTTTGTGAGAAATAACTATAAGGACTCTATTAAAGGAAAGTTATTAGTGAACTCAAGATATGTCGGTTACCAGAACTCTATAAAATGGCTAAGAGTTTGAGGAAATAAACTGAGAACTGACCATTCCCCTCAGACAGGAGTAACAACTTGGGAATTTCATGAATAATAGAAATTGGGGTTTGCTTTTTTAAAATACAAAGAGGGAGGCAGCCTCCTCCTGCACATCTGAAATTTTTGGTGTAGTACAAAAAGTTTCTAGGACATTGAAACTACAGCCATTGCCTTTTCATGGGCACAGGCACAGGTTGAAGAGCCAGCCAAGAACAATAAGAGAAGATGACAATTTTAAATTCTTCCATGATAAGTGTCTCAGGTCAGCTTCCTTAGAAGCAGAGATGGACACAGTGTTTTGGTGCACAGGATTTATGGAGGGGAGGCTATTTAGAGAAAATAAGAGGAGGAGAAAGAGCCTAGCAAGAATATGCCTCCTGTAAACTACATAAATTGCCCAGCAGAGTTGGCCTGACTTTAGGTAATGGGCTGGTATTTGGGAGCTTTTGAACTCCCATTTTAGTCAATCCTTGGCTACTGGGAACAAGGCAGGTTTCAGCATCCCAAGCATCTCTTGGTGCAATGGCTCCCTTCAGCTAAGGACAAAGTCTCAGGAGAGGGCAAGTTGTAAGCACTCTCAGCAGTTGGGGAACAAATGTATCTGCTAGGAAAGGAGATCTGGGCAGGGACCCAACAGTCCCTAACAGTGGAAACTACTGAATATTACTCAGGAAATTGGAATAGTGAAAAAGGAAAGACTCAGGAACAAGGGGCCTGTGGATGTAGCTCTGGCAGGCGTGTGAAGGTGGAGGTGATGCTTTAAAATCTAAAGGGGGATTCTTAGAGTAGCTGGAACAACAGTGGTCTCCTTAACTAGACGATGCATCATTCAGGAACCAGGATTGCTGAATAGAAGAGGTGGGATATGTGGCAGTTTAGGACCCTGCTTATGTATGGGTGTGGTGAGAGCAAGGCAGGGTGATGGTGGGTGGTGAGGTGGAGTGTGGCAGAGATGGCATGGTCAGGAAAAAAATAGCAACAGTCTATAAATCAGAGACTGGAAATTTTTGAGTTTCCAATTACCCAAATTTTTACTAAGTGAGATGATTTTGCAGGGTCAAGATATTTAAACTAAGATATATATTGACAGTCTTGCTGTTATAAGGTAGAGGCCAAGTAAAGGAATTGGAGAGAGGATGCGCAAAAGCTTTACAGCCAAGATAACTAATTGTTGGTTAGCATCTAAGATAGGATCCATGCTTTGCACTCTGAAATCCCTTTTTTTTCTAAATGCTTGTGGCTTTGATATTATCAGTATTATTTTTTCAAATTCTCCTTTGTTTTGCATTCAGAAGAAATCAGCCTTGCCTGGATTTTTACATACTCTGTCCAAGGATAGATAGGGATAGTGCCTGCTTGGGGGCATTGGTAGATCTTGAGGTTTATCACAGTAATCCTAGACTTGGAAGAGTTCATAGAGAAATATCAGGCAGAATGTAGACCCTGAGAGCAACCAGAGCTGGGAGACTCGAACATGCAGTGCCCTTTTAACCTGATGCTTTTCTTTCCTGATTTTTCTTCTCTAGTTCCAACTCAGATATCAATACAAAAGTTCTATCAGATTATTGCAAAATGATGATATAACTATCAATAATAATTACTTGGATTCTGGTAAATGTTATACAATACAAAGGTTAGGTCACTTGGATTGCTGTAATTTCTTCCTAACTGATCTGCTTCCAGCTTTGCTACCACTACTCATCTAAAATGTGCTTTCTGAAGAACAGATTTGATCATGCCCTGCTTAAAGCACTTCAGTGGCTCCTAAAATCCTGCCTTCCTTTCTGATCTCATCTCTCATCACACTTGACCTTGTGTACCCACTTTGAGTGGCATTGAGCCTCCCATTCTTCCAGGTCTTTGCATAAATTGCTCCCTATGCCTGGGAAGTCCATCTCCATCTTCACATCTTCACTTGGTTAATATTCATTCGTCCTGTGCAACTTGGCACCAATGTCACCTCCAGAAGTTTTTCTGAATCCCTCTGCCCCAAGACTGAGTTGTAAGGCCTTTATAAATGTTCCTTTAATTCCTTGGACTTTCCTTGCCATCACACTTTTTTTTGTTCTTGTTCTGAGGTACCGGGACCAGGGAATGAACCTGGGACCTCGTTATTTATGTGGGAAGCCAGGGCACAACTACTAAGTCACATGGGCTCGCTGAGGTGGTTTTTCCAATTGTTTTGCTTATTGTTTGTTTTTTTTTTTTTTTTTTAGGAGGCACCAGGAGCTGAACCTGGGACCTCCCATGTGGGAAGCAGGCACTCAACCACTTGAGCCACATCCACTCCCTTATCACACTTTTATAACTGCCTTTTACCTGCCTGGCTCCCCAACTCTACTCTAAAATACTTGGGATTATATCTTGCTAACCCTTGAATTCTAAGATTCTAGTATATTGTAGGCTTTAAATAAATGTTTGAATGAATGACTGCATCATCAAACTTGTGGTCACATAGTTACCTTGCATAAATCTAACATATCTCATAGAAAATATGGTAGCCCAGGTATGTTAAATGATTAATTTTTATTAATTAGGTTCTTGCTATGTTTAATGGAAAGGTGGAAAACCTCTGTTTGGCTGATAGCCTCCTGTTGAAAAGTCCCTTTGGGAACGCAAAGTTCTTGGGAGAACAACTCCAAGTGTATGCCTACTTAATTTTATCCTAATGTTACTAATGTAGTTTTAAAGGAAAAATAACTCATAATAAATATTAAGGCTAATGGAACTGAAGTCTACCTTAGAAATTATTGAACTCCTTGCTACTTATTTAGTAAGCAACCATGATGAAATTGCCATCTAAATAAAACCTTCATATTTAATTACTTCAAAGAGAAATGTGATTTTTTGTGAAATATTTTGATGGCCCAGTTGGATCAACTGAGGGTCAAAGAATAAACCTGTTTCATCTTACTTAGTAATGATATGCACTAAAAGCTCTACAAGAGAGGAGCCAGTGTGGTTCAAACACTTCCCAAGCCTCACTTAATTCTATAAACCTTGCAAAGTTCTTTCTTGCTGAGTGGAGTGGCCTGGTTTGTTAAACAACAACACAGCTTGTTGAATTGCAGTCTACCAAGCCACCTTGGGAGGATGATGTTGTAGGAGAGTCAGATTAGAGAAGAAGGAATGCAGGCTTTAATGACAGTGCTTTTTACTGCCTGAATTCCACACACTTTGAGGCTCACCTCAGCTCCACTTTCAGACTCTGCTTGGCTACCACCCTGAGAACCAATATGCCTGTTTGCAGAAGACCCAAAACTTGTTTGTCTCCTCCAAACCTCTCCTTTCCTCATGTTTGCCTTTGATAATGTGCAGTAAATGTGGCATAACAAAAGTACACACTGCTTGTAAAATCTACTTCCTTCTTGCTGCAAATTTATGCTCAAGAGGATTGACTTATCACTTCATTGTAGTCACATAAATAATGGGCTTCTTTTCTTGTCCTTAGCCATTAACTAAAAAAATCTCATGATCCCAGAATTAAAAATTTGTATCTAATATAGCTCAATCCTAAACTACCTTACAGGAAGGGAAGGGACACTATACCATTGTTCAAATTAATCATGGTCCCACATCTGGGGGGGAAAAAGTGCAGATGAAACACTTGAGCCGTAAAACCAGATGGCACAATATGTTTATACAAGCTGTTTGCCTAGAAACTAAACCTGATTTGTAAACACTAAATCAATATTTGAGGGTTAGGTGCCAGCTGTTTTTCAGGATGCCGTTAAGTGAGTGGAGCTCATCAGTGGGTTTCAAATAAGAGGCATCTTTCAGCCTGGCCTCTGTACCCACATTCCTCTGTTTCACAGCAGCCACGTGGACATTTCAGCCACTGCTCTTGGACTCAACAAACCTAACACAGATTGTCACCACACAGCCATGATTTTTTCTCAAGAGTTTTATTCATTTAGTGCTGGTAATAACTCACTAATGGACTGATTGTTTATTTGCTTGGCATCCCTTCCTAAATGCTCATTGACCAATGATTCACTTCGACTTGCATGTGGTTTGGGTTTAATTAGTCATTTTGCTGTTGCCAGGGACCCCATTGGTTTACGCTTGCCATGCACCAATAAAGTTTTTTATAATTACAGAGATCTGTTATGTCCCTCCATACCACATGGCAGAGGGACCTTAAAAGTCAATTAATAATCACAGCAGTTAAATGAGTACATTATGAAATTATTTGTTTGGGGACAGCTGAAATCAGTATGTTATATTTAATTCCAACAGGCAATAAAAAGGTTGTTTCTATGATTCCTAACCCGTCTTTGACAAGCACAACATTTCAGCAAAAGTTGAAGTGATTTTCAAGGTTTTATGTTTGCTTCCATTCACTTGCGTTCAGTTCCACCCAGATCTCACATATATATTTCCTGTCTTATTAAATGGGACCTCTGTGGATAAAACAGGAAGTTAATCTTTATAGGAGAATCTTGTTTGACATAGGGAGATAGACTTAGTAACTTCATGTCTCTTCAGCACACTATATTCTATGAAAATGAAATTTAAGTTAGAATAATTGGGTTGCTGCAATTTGATAAATTACTAGTTATGTCAGCATGTCATTTAACAACTCAGCGCTTAATCCTTCATCTAAAATAGGGCAAAAATTACTGAAGATTGTATGAGGATTAATTAAAATAATATATGCAAACTGATTTGTAAACTATAATGACTTAAGTAAGATATCATTATTATGACTATTAATATAAAAATTTAAATACTTCACATATCTAGTTTATTAAAAACATGCTAAGACCCTAACCTTAACAATGTATACTAGGTTTATATTAGAAAAGATGACTAAATTAAAGGTTCCAGTTCCTTCTAAAATTATTTACAAAGACGAGGTTAAACCAATTACCTTTGGGTGTCTTCACGTTCAGAGAAGTTTTGATCAAAATATCAGTTTTTGTGAGGGATGCAGTGGGAAGATGTTGGGAGTGATGATTAATAAGATAATTGTAAATCAATATGAATGACTAAATAAGTGAGACAATTCAAACTAATTTTGAAAAACAATTAAAAAAGGATTTTGTCTTAATCTAAAAATATGCTACAAAACCCAAACATTTAAAGTAATATAGAAATGATATTCTAATTAGCAGATACTTCAGAAGAACCAAACAGGCTTGAACTAGCATATATGACCATGATGTACATGGTTAATTGGAGTGGAAAGAATTAGTTATTTAATACACAGTGCTAAAACAATCAGCTGTATAAAAATACATATAAGAACAACAATAACCTTGTAGATTATCACTGCATAGTATATGAACTCTAGGGCAATTAACAGAGTAAGTGCAAAAAAGAGGGAAAAAAACTCATAAGAAAATAGAGGTGATAGGTTAATCTTGGTAAAGAGAAAGTACTTTTTAAGTGTAAAATCAATACAAATAAAGGAAACATTTATTTTATCATTATAAATAAAAATTTATATAATGATAAAAATCATAAACCAAATTCAAGGAGTAAACAAGAAACTGGGAAAATATTTGCAATCATTAAGATATGATTGATTAATATTTGTTTATGATCAACTCATATATACCTATAACCAACTCAATAACATCCCAATGAAACTGGGCCTAGGAGAAAACAAACAATTCACTGAAGATGAGATATAAAAAAGCTTATCAATCCATCTGACAATGAAAGGGCATACATTTAAACATGCTGTCAAATAATATGTTCTTCCTCCTGTTATTGCATAATCTGAAATGTAATTTAAAGTTAATTTTTTAAAGTAAATACTTTCATATAAGTTTTGTTTCAATTGTTAAAATGCCCCTCTCACCTATTCCCATGTCTCTTGTTCATTCCCAGGAGTTCCAATTTCTTATGGAAGGTTTATATATTTTTTTCATTAATTTTGAATCAGTTTTGGTGAGGCCTCAGTGAAAAGTTTGTGAGGAAAAACTGCAGGAGGTAAGGTAAATTAATGATAGCCATTCCCCCAAATAATCTGGCTATCCAAGGTTTAATATTTTTAAATTTAACCATGTCTTGTTCTTGGAATTTATCACAAGGAAATAAACATGTCAAGATTTGAGAGTTTAGTATTAATGCCATGTAATTTATAAATAGAGAAAACCCCGAAACAAATGTGACAAATAAAGCCCCATTTGAAATGCTTTTCCTAACCTGCAGTAAAAGTATACCTATCCCCTCTAGTTCTGCAGAGTTGATTACTGAGCGTCCTTATTCTCTGCAAAGATGGAAGAGAGCAATGGAGAAAAGAAGCGGGAAGAGGACACTTATGGGCGGAAGAAGAAGGCGGAAGGTTTCTGGTAACCCGTCTGTGTGTCTCAATTCATTCACTCATTTACTGATTCTTTTCCCAAATGTTGAGTACCTTTTAGTGTCCGCAAAACGTCTAATTATTGGGGACATATGAGTGAAAAAAAAATGAAAATCCCTGCCACATGACTTAGGAGAGAATCTGTACTGAATCATATGTTGGCAACTTGCTTCTCAACTTTTACAAAAAATTTGTGGCTCTTCAAAAATATTTAAACTTCAGATGAATTTTTAAATCATGAAAACCCCTTTCTACAACAAAAACAAAACCCCAAACAAATAAAAATTAAAAAACAAAAAAACAAAAAACTATTGGGATTCTGGCTAGAGCGGCACTGTGTTCTTTATTAATTTGGGGAGAATTCACGTTTGTATAATATTATTTTCACATGCATGGAGAGGGTATGTCTCCATGTCTCTTCAGGTCAAGTTTTAGGTCCTAATACTATTTTATAGTTTTATTTACAAATATATGCTTTTCTTACATCATTAAATTTATTTCCATGCAAGTAAAGCAAACTAAAATGTTGTAAAACTAAAATATTTACTAAAATTATAAAATGAAAACATTAGAAAATTTTTGCATAATACAAAAAATATTCTTGAGGCATACAAAAGAAGGATAAAGGGCAAACATACTTGCATTATAACTTAAATATTTTAAGTGAATTTGAATGCAAGTGCATCATAAGCAGAAATAATAGAAAATGAAAGATATTTCCAACACTTGGCTGTTAAGGGTAAATATCCATCATTTAAATTTGCTCCCACAATTTGACAAGAAAATAATAGGTAACCCACAGGAAAGAGGAAAAGATAATTCATAGGGAAAAATTAAAATGGTCAATAAATATAAAATATGCTCTGTCTTATTACCAATGCAAATTAATGTAAAAACAAGTTAACATTATTTACTCAAAAGATGGGCAAAAATGTAAAAAAAGTAATAATGCCATTTACTGTCTAGAATGAAGCTTAGTGGTTTTATGCACTGGTGGAAGGGTAAATGAATATAACCTCATTGGAAATGAATCTACCAATAGCCATTACCACTAAATAATAAAAAAATAAGATTCATCAATTCAATATTGCAAATTTATTTTAAGGGTATAAACTCAATTGATAAAAGTATATGCAAAAGAATGTTTATTGCAGCATTGTTTTTCGTGGCAAAAACATTGTAATAACCTCATTACCAAATAACAGGGGAACGGGTGGTAACCCCATGGTACAACCATGCTCTGGAATTATTATGCTATTAACACAAAAAATTAAAGCTTTATCTATTAACCTGAAATGATGTTGATAATTAATTTCACTTTTAATTATAACTTTTAGAATTAAAAGTTATTACAATTAAGGAAGAGAACAAAGCAACTTGCAATAATTTACATTTAATATTACAACTATATGAGTAATTGACAAATTAAATCCTCTATACATGTATATCAAATGAGAACAAATATGATAAATGTTAAAGTTACTAAAATTCTAGACTTACTCAATAATTGTTTCAATACAAAATCTTCTTATATTGCTATTCTTGCTCATTCATTATATATCATAAAGGGATTTTAAAATATCTCTCTTGTCAACAATATATTCACACACAATTTTTGTTAGGATTATTTTGTATCGTTGATTCCTTTAATACATCCACAGGTATTTTTTTTGTTCCATTTGAACAATTCAATAGAAATATTTAGTAACAGAGATTTGACCTAAGTATGACTCTCTCAGGGTTTCTTTATAAAGTTGCCCAATTTCTGTGCAATAATTTTCTTGAGCAATGAAATAATATTCCAGAAATATAGGTAAAATAAGGGAGGTACCTGAACTTAAATGTGAATAAATTAGTCATCTTTACAAATGATATATATATAGCTTGCTGTTTAGGAAAATAAATCTTTTAAGGAAATTATATTTTCCCTTAGTGAGTCTTTTATAGAAGCTTAGAAAACTAGAAAGGAAAAAGGACCTTAAAGGCCATCTATTTATCTGTCCTCATTTTCTCACAGAGAAAGCTAAGATCTTTTGTTGTTGTTGCTTTGTTTTAATTTAACTGTGATTAATTTTGCATAATCAATAATCAATTATTTCTCATAGCCTAAACTGGTTAGGTGTAGGGTTTGGAAATATTTTTATCTCAAGACCCCTTTATGCACTTAAAAATATTGAAACCCCAAAGAGCTTTTGATTAGTTGTTTTATATTGATTGATATTTATTGAATTAGAAATTAAATCTGAAGATTAATTAATTAATTAATTAAAGGGACAATAATAAACTCATGACACCTAATTGTTAGGAAAATAAAAAAGTGAGGAAAATTTATTATTTTTGAGAATAATTAATTCAGAAAACTTTTTTTTTTTTTTTTTTTTTTTTACTTAATAGAAGAGAGCTGTATCCTTGTATGTACTTCAGGCTGTTGGAAAAGCTCCACTCTTGTTCTCTTGGAGAGAAAAAGAGTGAAAAAGGAGATCAACATTTTAGTATTACCATGAATGCAATTTTGACATCCCAGACTTCATAAAAGGATCTCAGGGACCTTCAGAGTCACCAGTGCACCTTTTGAGATTTCTATCTTAGGAGCAGTCATTTCGTAAAGAATGCAAAAATGTTGAAGGATAGAAATGGATTGCATTTATGTCAACCAAATTATGTACTCCAGATGGAGAATTCGTGAAATGTAACCCACTGGAATGCCCTGATTCTTTCTAAAAGAAGCATGAACTGAACTATTTTGATATGAATTAATCAGAATTGGATAGAGATCATTGACATTGCTGGAAAACCCTTCACCAGAATCAATGCACGAATAATCTAACAGTTTCTTCATCTTCACTCTCCTTTATTTTCAGCATTCTGGAAGAGACTATCAGTTAGGGGAGTTAAATCACTTACTGTGTACTGGCTTTCAAGTGGTGAGGGATGATCGTTTCTGGCTACTTTCCCTTCCATGCAGGACCAAAACTTTCTCAAAATTAAAAAAGGAGCTTGGATGGTGGTTAAACATAACCAAGGCAAGTGTGCATTTTAATTCCTAGTGGATTTTTCCCATTTATATCTGCCTTTGTTCCTGGTCTAAAGGTGGCAAGTTACCAAGGCCTAATAGTTGTCTTTTTTTTGACCTTGAATTTAATCACATCTAGGACACTGCCTGGTAAAAGTATTGTTGGTAACTGCAGGGCCCTAGGCATTATACTGCATAAAGACAAAAATTTAAGACTTAACAATGAACAAATTATTTCACATTATCCAAATAACATTTTATAAAGGGCTGCCTTGTAAATCCCTTGATATTGTACTGAATCTGAAGATATTATTAAATATCATTATGGGAAAATTAAAGTTAATTTTTGTTGTGATCCTGACCTCCAAGTCAGCCTGCAAAAGAAGGTAACACTTCCCACTCTAAACATTTGTCAAATGTTTTGTTCTCTTTAATCAGCCATTTTCTAATATAAATGTCATTTGAAAAGAAGAAACCTGAAGCAAAAGGTTCTTTGTATATTGCTGTTCGCATTTAAAAGTTTAGGAGCTTTCAACAAATCCTTTGAGTGGCATATTTGTTGGAATGGTGGTAAGCCCCTACTTTGCAAACTCTTTTTTAATGGTAAGGCTCCAATGTTTAATCTAAAAGAAGGTCACCGCCCCTTTCACTTGCACTAGAAAGGTCGTTCTAATACCAGCAATTTTGAAGAGAACCGAAGAAGTAATTAAGCTGCCAATAATTATAGAAGACTCTTGTGGAATAAATTGCCCTTGATCCCTATTTATTTTGGTCAAGAAACATTTTACAGGATTTTATTTTTATCTATGGCTGGTACTGCAAGCTAATCTTTTTTTCATGTTAAAACAAAGTCAGGGCAGAAAAATGATATACTGAAAAAGTGAACACTGACTGATGTCTGTCATATTATTTAAGTTTATGATATAGAGACACGATTAAGAAATCTAGAATTATCAATGTAGGTTTTTCACATGACCTCTATACTCTTTGGAACCTATTTCAGATCATCTTCAGTAGACATTGGATAATCAGTTGCCTTAACATGTCTACTTATGTTAGCTACAATGTAAAATTTCTGCTTTTGTCACTGTTATTAGGAGTTCTTAGAAAGAAAAGATTTAAATAATTTTAAAATAGTTTACCAAAAAAAGCAGCTATTTAAAATCATATATTTAAAGTCATAATTCTTAGCTGCAAGCAGGATTAGAAGGGGTGTGCTCTTCAAGGAAGAATATAATCAAGAAGTGGAGGGAAGTGGGAAGGGAAGTTGTGGTTGTGGATAGTTTGGAATAGTGTATTTGATATGATAATGATTTTAATTTATTTTAAAATTTCAAATAATGTTTGTTAGGTGTTAAAGCAAGCATAAGTTTTTTTTTTCTTCCCCAAAGTGGCCATGGGTTTAATATGGTTGAGAAACTTAATTTAGAAAATTACAATTTTATTGTCTGTATGGATGCCCTGGTCATCAAAGGGAGAACCCTTTAACAGTAACTCTATAATTAAGGCACTTTTAAGCTAAAAAAATTCTAAGTTGTCTGGCCAAACATTAATAATCGTAAGAGCTGGTGATTGGCTCATAAGGTGTTCATGCAAGTCTCCTGTCTTTTAAATATTTGAAATTTTCCATAATAAAAAGGTTAAAAACATGATTATAAATGACCTAAGAGAAGTCAGTGATAAAAGCTTGAAGTAGTCAATGATGAAAAAAAAAAAAAAAAAAAAACCTGTGTCAGGGATATAAAAATATTTTGGTGGGAGAAGGATAAATTCAGATAGATGCTGCTTCTTTTTAAAAGATTTTAAACTGTACTAACGAAAAATTCTGACAGAAATTTTGTAATTAAGAATGAGAGAGATATATTATAAATACATACAATAAAATGGGCAAAGTTTTATGGAGGAGCTTAGAGATGTGTTACAACCCAACCCCTGAAGGGCACAAGTTGGTGAGGCTGCAAGACCAAAGAAACACTTGGCAGTTAGTCAGACATAAGCTTTATTGGGACTTACGGACAGGAAAGAATCACTTACAGTAGCTGTTCAAAGAATGAATGAAGTTAGCACTCTGCAAAAAGACAGGAAAAATGAGGAGTGATATAAGGGGTCTCAGAACAAGGACATTCCATAGGGTATGAGAACAGAGTTCCTGCTAGGGTCCCTTGACAGCACACATGGTGTTTGTTGATGTTTTCACTATGCCATAGGAAGGGCATTTACCAAGGACGTTTACTGCTTTGGGAAGATTATAGTTTACTATACCATCTATATTAGTCAGCCAAAGGGGTTCTGATGCAACATACCAGAAATCTGTTGGCTTTTATAAAGGGTATTTATTTGGGGTAGAAGCTTACAGTTACCAGGCCATAAAGCATAAGTTACTTCCTTCACCAAAGTCTGTTGCCACATGGAGCAAGATGGCTGCCAGTCTCTGCAAGGGTTCAGCCTTCCTCCTCCCCTTAAGGCTCCATGGTCCCAGATTCTTCTCATCTCAGCTGTAGGCTGGCATAAGACTTGTCTCTTCTTAGGGCTCATCTCTTTCCATGCTTAGCTGCTCTGTTCTCTCCACAAGGCCAACTGTAAACTATCAGGTGAACGACTTGTCTCTCTTCCTGGGGCCTCTGCCATGCCTAACGGAGCCTTCTCTCTTTCCTTGCTAATCTGCTTCTCTGTTTGTTTACTTCCCAGGCTCCAGGATCCAAACTGTCTACTCTGCCTTGTCGTTTTTTTCTGTGATTCCCTGCCCACCTAGGGGCCAGGGACTCGACATCCTACTGACGTGGCCCAATCAAACCCTAGTCATAACTTAATCAAGTAAAAGTGAAACCTCTGAACTCAATACAATCTGAGGGTATCGCTAGTCCAGAGGAACAGACCAGTTTACAAACATAAACAGTATTTCTTTGTGGAATTCTTCAATAATATCAAACTGCTGCAGCATCTATACATTCTCTCCACTCTGGGGAGGATTATTAACCTTTAACTTATGCCTGTGTCATGTAGGCAGCTACGTGCTGAGGACTTAGTGGGGGCCTGGGCCCTGGACCCCTACAAGATGTATGGAAGACTGGGCATGAATAATATCCCTGGAACAGGAGAAATCAGATTATGAGGAGGTGGGAAGAGAAATAAGCAGAAAAAGGAAACATACAAGCACAGAACAGAGCAAAGAGGAAATGGAGAATGAGCATTAATCCCAAAAGAAGGAGGAAGCCCCCTAATGAATTTAAAAGATTTTAACTACTTAGTACACAAAGAGAAATCAACTGTTTGAAGAGGTGCCACCACTCATCCTCCAGGTGATCAAAATTGCCTACTGTAAATTCATTCCCCATTCACTGGTAACCCTTCCTTCTCCTCAATTTCTTCCTTCTTCTATCTTCAATACCATTTTCTCAGGACACTTGGCAATTTCTCAGACTGTGAGACAGCTAAAGCCAAACAAACTATTAAAAAGAAGGAAACCCCTGCATACAAATATGTTTGTTTATTTTAATGGAGAAGGTGGGAGTAAGCATATTATAGAAACTTAAATATTTGGGACAGTTTTCTTCAGATTAGATGAAGTAAAGCAAGAGCCTCACATTTTTGGTTGGGTTTTTGGTAGGTCATTGGGAGACTTGGGCTCCCATAAATGATGAGATAAAAGTCAGACTTCCATTGATGACTGGCCAGTGATTTGTTTTTGGATTCTCAATGGAAAATTTTAAAATAAAATTTTAGTTTCAAAGCCAATTCCTTTATATAATTTTGAGAGTCTAGTTTGCAAGTTACTACCACCAATTAATCTCTAAAATAATGACTTATGCAGCAGTTGAAAATCAGCATCTTATGTCAATGGAGTCGTTCACAGTAAGAAGCATTTCTATCATGTCTCACTAGCAGTTTCTTAGGCACTGGTGGTGTGACCCTAGTTAAAAATTTTGAGTTGTAGTCATGATGGTACTTTTGCCTCAGATAATTTGTGCCTTTATTTCCAATTCTCTTCTCCTTCACATTTTCTTTTTTTTATTAACTTTCCCCCTCAACCTATAGTGAATATGTATTATTTAATAAAGAACTTCCCATACCAAGGAAATTCTGTCCTCTCCTGTGATGGTTAAGCTAATGGTCAACTGGCCAGATGATTGTGCCCAGTTGTTTGGTCAAGTAAGCACTGAGCTAACTGTAATGCAAGGACATTTATGGACTTTAGTCATCAGTGAGTTTACTGAATAGATAGCTGATTACATCTACATTAGTCAGGGAGATTGCCATCAGCAATGAGTGATGCTTTACCAATCAGTTGAATGCCTTAAAAGGGGAAGTGATTTCAGCATTCAGAGAGAATTCCCCAGCTCGTCTTTGGACAGCCAACGTCTCCTGGAAACTCATCAAGGACATTCATTGGACTTTCATCAGAGCTCCTGGTTTGCAGCCTGCCTGCAGAACCTGGACTTGTGCATCCCCATGGTCATGTGAGAGACTCTTATAAAATGTCATATTATTGGCAGATATCTCCTGTTGATTCTGTTTCCTTAGAGAACCCTGACTAATACATCTCCTTTTTTCCAAATTTTAAATCCCTATTCACTTAAAATGACCAAATGAGTCACAATTGATTTATACTTAAGTTGAACCATCCTCTCTGAAAAATGCAAGAGTAAATAAAAAATAATAATTCTCCAAGAATATCATTTGTGCTGAAACCTGATGAAGTACTGCCTAAGAGATACTTTGGGACAGGCTACTCTTTCTTTCCCTCCCTTCCTCTCCCCTTCCTTTCCTTTCCTTCCTTCCTTCCTTCCTTCCTCCTTCCTTTCTTCTTTTCTCTTTTACTCTTTCTTATTCCTTCCCTTTATTCCTCCCCTCCTTCCCATCTTTCTTCCAGTCCTGGTTTTCTATTGCTACATAACAAACTATCCTAGACTTAGTGGTATAAAACAACAATCACTTTATCATCTCATGGATTCTGTGAGTCAGGAATTCAGGAAAGGCATAATAGGGATGACTTGTCTCATTTCCGTAATGTCTGGTGCCTCAGCTGGGAAGACTCAAATGGCTAGAAGCAAGAATCATCTGGAGGTTTCTTTCTTCCCTCATCTGTCATCTGTGTGATATGATACAAAGTTAAGCTCAGCTGGGATTGAAGAATCTACAGCGTGGCCTCTCCATTGTGGCTTGGTCTTCCTTACAGTATGGAGACCTCAGCATGGTCAGACTTAGATGGTATCGCATGTCTCTTAGAAATGTGTGGTCCATCACTTCACAGTGGAAAATGCATGGACTTTTATGACTTGCTACAGAAGTTACATAGCATCACTTCTGCCATATTCTATTGGTTGAAGCAGTCACAAGCTCACCTGGATTCACAGGGAGGGGGCAAAGACCTCACCTCTCAATGAGAGGAGTATCAAAGAAATCACAACCATGCTTTATGGCTGACACATTTCTTTTCTTTGGAGGGGACTTGAAACTCCCTGTTCATATCTGCCTTGCCTGGAACTGGCCATGAAAATCAAATAAATGAGATTTGAACAGGCATCCCTGCACTGAACTCTAAACTCATTTATCTCCAAGAATTGAATGGTCTCGTTCAAGTGAAAGATTAATAAATAAACCCATTGATTTGAGAAGCATACAGCATTTTCATTTTCTTCCTTTCAAATACTCTGGAATTATTAACAGGGTAGCATTAAAACAGGGAAACACTGCTTGACAAGGAAGCACTGCTATGAATCTATGATCTCTGTAGCCTGGCTTCTCTGAAGTTGCTTTCTCTACAGGTCTCATTTCTAAGGATCTGGGTTTGGAGATGCCACTGCCTTCAAAGGAAGCTCGGTACATGAAAATAAAGCTTATGTAATTGAGTCACTATTCCTTTCTCTTTCTTCACCTTCACTAGTAATCAAGGGTGACCTGCAAGTTCAAGAATTACATTTAATAACTGAAAAAGACAGTGCATGAGCTGAATCAAAGAGAGGATTACCAGAGAACTTTCTGTTCCTTGTTTCAACTGGGAATGACATACCTGGTATATTTCAGAGGCTAGACACATGTGTTGTATCACTAAATAGAGATAAAACAGCAAAACTCTCAACATCATTTAGACTGTGGATTTCTCAGTTCACTGATTTTGATGTTGATAGAGACAGACTTCCTTTGAAAGTGCAACGATCTGCATGCCTTTTGATCAGTGTCTTGGTGCAGACTAATACTTCACATGGAAGTAGCAGGACCCAGTTTCTTAATTTCTTTGTGGAATAATTTCACACTCATGGACTTTCAGAAGATTTAATGTGTTAATGCACTATGACTGCTTATGGGTACAACGTCTGCCTGATAGAAGATAAGAGGAGTATATAGATCCACAGAGGGAAGGCTTGTTTTCCGTAGCATTTCAAACAACTCTATTAGGTATTTAGGTGATATGCCTGTCACTTCAAACATATTAGTATTGAAATTGTTGCACTTCACAATTTAAGTGTATTACACACTCCAGATACAATAAACTACTGTATTTGAATTGAATCATACAATCATAGATATTAGAGCCAGAAAAGACCTATTAGGTTATCATGTCCATTCACTGCTATTTGGCATTGTTCTTTACAATACATTGTTGCATCTAGAGTTAAATGCCACAGACAATAGGGCTTACTTCTACCACTGTGCCAAGAACATTTTCTTTTATTTTACTGTCTAAGGGACTTGCTCAAAGAAACAATTTTTGTTTCTGTCATTCTGCTGAAATTTATTTTTTGCTCAATTTCTCTCCAATGTTGTCATGCCTCCACCCTCATCCCGTAACCCTACTTCTCTTTTAGCTCCTTTTTATGGTGACACTGTTTTGAAGACTGATACATTTTAAAGCCTTTACTTTAAACTTCAAAAATGTTATTTTCATTCTGCTGAAATTCTGTGATGCTTTAGGTTGGCTTCTCCCAAAAGTGGATCCTGGGAGAGGGATGAAGTGGACATATCCCAGAAAACACCAGGAGGTGAATGAGAAAGAGAGGCAGGGAGGGAAGAAAGCCAGTGAAGAGTGCATTATCACAGCAGCTGCCACTGTGGGGAACTGGGCATAATCCTACTGCAGATGTGGATGACTTGTGTAGCACATGGACCTCAGAGTTACTCCTTGGAAGGGCAAGGAAACTGGGATTTTTATCCACCAACTCTTGCAATCCATTGTTTGCAGGCTGCACCGAGGGGGTGTTACTCTCCCATTTCATGACACTCTGGCCTGCCTGTGATGAAGAAATTGCTGCTGCCTCTTTAACAGCACTCTCTCCTCCTCTTTAGCTGAGACCCACAGTTTTAAGAAGGTAACAGCATTCTCTCCTCCCCTTTAGTCAAAACCTACAGCCTTGGAAAGATAGTGGCTATACTCACCCCCCACCCCCAACCCCCGTAAACTGAGACCCATAACTTTAAGAAAATAAAAGCCCCTGTCCTCCCCTGCAACTGAAGCCCTCTCTTTTAAAAAGATATGCTAACTCACATTCTGCTTCTATATATCCCGCCTGACCGCTTGCTTAAAAAATTAGTCTGTGTGATAAAGAATTTGCCCACGATTGATCCCTATATAAATTCATGTCAGTCAAGGCTCAGGGCTCAGATTTTTGGAGACTTGACTTTCCTCTGGGCCCGCACTTAATAAAAATTAGTTCCTCTGCCTCTCCGAGTGCTGTTTGGGTTTCTCATTGTCATCGTCTGAGTTTCATCTGCCACAACACCTGCACATGGCAGAGTGGGCTGTGGGCTGCAAAGAAAGTACTCAGGTCCCCAAAGGTGTCCACATCTTGATCCCTGGAATCTGGGACTGTTGCTTTACATGGCAAATGGGAACTTGCCAATGTGATTAAGATGGTGTTCTTGAGATGGGAAATACAATTGGGTAATCCAGGTGGACCTGGTGTAATCACAAGGGTCCCTAAAAGAGGGAGTTTTGAAATCAGAGGCATAAAAGATAAGATCACAATGGAAGAAGAGATTGGAGTGATGCGGCCACAAGTCAAGGAATGCCAATAGCCTCTGGAAACTAGAAGAGGCAAGGAACAATTTCTTCCCTGGAAACCTAGAAGCCATCAATCCTGTGGGCACCTTGATTTTACTCCCATAGAGTTATTTCAGACTTCTGACCTCCAGAACTGTAAGATAATAAATTTGGGTTATTTTGCAATAATTTGCAGTAATTTGTTAAATGTCAGCAATAGAATGAATATGCCTTGTGAAGACAAAATTTTTCTTTATTATTATTATTTTTTATACTGTGACTCTCAACTCTTATTCTCTGGTGTGCATATGTATATGTATGCTAGAGCAGAAGTCCAAGGAGGAAATGGTTTAACATGACTCAGGAAATGTAGAAAGCTGTTAGGTCAGAAAGGCCTTATACAGAATACTAAGGAGTTTAGGCTGCTGAGGTTTTTTGTTTATTTGTTTAGTTGTACCAAATGTGTTCCAGGCATTATACTAAACTAAAGGTTGGCAAACTTTTTGTGTAAAGAGCCATTCTGTAAAGGGCCAGATAATAAATATTTTAGGCTTTGTGGACCTACAGCAAAATCAAGATTATTATGTAGGTAATTATATAACAAGAGAAAGCAAATTTCCACAAATTTTTGATTGATAAAAGAAGAATAACTGAGTAAAATTCTTTTGTAATACAGATATATTAATGAGATTAGAGGAATTCTTTTTTGGGGGATAACATTGGACTTAATTAGGGTTCAAAGTTAGGGTTTTCTATCATTGAAATTGATTGCCAATGTCCATCTGCTAATGTTGACAATCATGCGGACTTGATTGTTACAAATATGGTTGGATGTGACATCAACTCTTTGTGATACCATCTTTACCTTGTAGAATCTTTTCATTTGTACTTGCTATTCATTTGCTCCGATATCTGTTTCATTTTGTTTTGAGTTAATCTTTGCTTTCCATTGATTTTTGTTTAATTTTTTAAAAATTGTAAGATAAAATTTGAATGCTGTTATTATAAATTTAGCTTTTCCTTGGATATTTTGTTAAAGCTATGGGGCAGCATATTTTCATTAACAGTGTTACTGACCTATAAATTTACCAATAGGTAGATGTTAAGCAATGCATTTATTGCAATTCAAACATAAGTCATCCATCCCTTGATTCCTAATACAGAGATAGGCATAGGCATAGATATAGATACAAATATGCTGCAAAAAATGTGTTTTTGCAATAATTTTTCACGAATAATTAAGGCTTGAGTATGTGCTATTCATGCAAATTCACTAGGTTATTTTTAATTTTACAAGTCATGGTCTTGTAATATGTCTTATGTGTAAGATCATATTCTTCTCTTGTAAACTAAACAAATATCTTCTATGGATTAAACACAGTTGTTTTTTTTTTAAGAATTTGGAAGTCATTTAGATTATTATTCAAAAGTTACTCAATATGTAAAATGATCATTATGGGAAAATTGAGGTATGAGGAGGGAATAAAACATACTTTTTATATGAATCAAGTTGTATCAGGATGCCGTGAAAGCAGCAAATTAAAATAGATTGAACAAGGAGGAGATTTATTTTCTCACAAAAGACATAATCTGGAGATAAGAAAGCATAGGGTTTGAAAATTCGGTGATGCTATTAAATAACCATATTCTTTCCATCTTTCCTCTCTGCCATCATCAGCATCTGGCTTTTACCTTAGACTTGCCCCTCATGGTGACATGTTGGCTGCCATAGTTCCAGGCATGGGTATTTCGTGCACTCTGCAGAAGACAGGCATTTCTCATGCCTTGTCCCCTTTTTTATCAGAGAGAAAAACCTTCCCCACAATTTCCCCCTAAACCACAAATACATTTTTTAAACTTAAAATTTTCCCAGTAGCTTTATATAATAGCAAACAGTAAGTGTATCTTCACCAGTGAAGTTTCACTACATAGACACATTTTGTTTACTTCCATTTCTATAGTTTATATTTAGTTATAAAGCAGCAGTAACATGCTGGAAGTGATTAGTAGGGAGAATGAGAAGAGAGTAGGAAAGAAGAGCAAGGTGATGGCCCTAGAGAGCGGAGGACACAGAAACAACTTTACTCCTTTTATCAAAATTTTTCTCTATCCTGGCCTCCAAACCACACCCTATGCCTAAACTGTTCTTTCCATTTTAATTTGGTAAAATTTCAACTGGCTATATTTCAATAAAGCACATTAGAATTCCATTTCCCCCATAAGATCACCCTATTCCAAAGAAAAAAAAAACAATTTCCAATTGCTCTTTGTCTAAATAGTCCTTTCCCCCTTCCTCTTTGCAAATCATCTTACTAAATGCATTCACGTTTTAATTTATAATGAAAATATTTGTTTTTCATTGTTTTTTTACTTATTTGCTTAGTCTGTTTAATGTCTGTTTCAAGTCTTCTGTTCTCTTTTCCTCAATTATTACCACTCCCCAATTCACCTGGTATTCCTACGTTGAAGTAATCTTCATAAAATACCATTACTTTTCTATGGATACCACTCACAAGGACACTTGCAACTCACTCTGAATCGCTCCTAGCTCATGATCTTTCACCTGAAACCTATTTCCTCCCCCACTATTCCGGATTTCAAAGAACGGAACTCAAATATGATAGCTCACGTCAGAAACCTTAGAGTCTCCTTTCACATCTTCCTATAACAGATCCACTATCTACACTTTTCCCACATCATGATGATATTATCTCTTAAGTATCTTTTAAATTTGTGCACTCTTCTTTACTGTTACTATCCTAATATATACTGCAGCTATCCTTATTTTGGTTACGAAAAAGCCAGCTAACTTGGCTTACTCCCGTACCCCTTGCCTTTCATCTCTAAGATTTGTTTTCTATATGCAGTCAAAAGAATCTTTTCAAAATTTCAAACCTAATCATGTAGCTGACTTCTCTTTCTTTTCTTTTACTCCATCTTTCAATCCCCACTGCTCCCCACCCTTTCTTAAAGCCCTTCGTGTTTCCCATGACTCTTGGTATAAACATCAAATTCCTTAGTTGACCTATGAGCCACTAGCTGTAAGACACTATACTTACTGTTTGAAACTCATCTTGAATCCTAATCTATCTTGTCTCTTTGTCTAGTTAGCCATACTGGCCTTCTTTAGGGCCCTCTTAGCCACTATGCCTTTTTCCACTGTAGAGTTGTGTAGAGGCAGTTTTCTCCTCTTAGACTTCCTTCTCTTATATAGTTAAATATTGCTTATCCTTCAAATCACATTTCAAATTTTAAATCTTTAGGGATGCTTCCTTCAACCTCCCTAGGTAAGTCAAATTTCTATTATTTCCCCTCATATCATTATGTACCACATCTTCATTTGTCATAGTTATACTTTTATCTTATTATGTGGGCATTTGATCTTTCACTAGATTGCAGGATCCATGAAGGAAGGACGTATATCTGCTTTGTGGTATTAACTACATGTTTTTGAACGATGGAAGAGAAGTAGCTCTTTGTTCCAGGCAGGATACATTCTAATCATGCCTACCAACATTTTAAGATCACCCACAATTTACTGTTCTTCTTTGTCTTATCTGACTTCTTCTAAGATATAGAATTAGTTTTTAGAGAGACTTTTCCTAGTTGAGTTTTTGTTTGCCTTTAGGGTTTGAAAATATAACTCTTCAAGGCCAAAGGATGCATGATTATAGTGTATAAAAAGATAAGTTCTGAGGTTTTTCTGGGTTCTTCAGAGATTTACAAACTAATTTTGAAAAGGAAAAAGAAGAGTCTCACATAATTTGCAATTCATGGTAAAAAAAATAATACCATGCATATGAAAGTGCCTTAAATGATGTTAAAATGAAAATGTCCTTCCCATGAACCTTGATAGAATTTAGGAAAATATAAAATAAGCTCAACATTAAAATATAATTTTCAGTTAGCAACATCAGGTTTTAGTATTTCTGCAACAAATTAAAATACATTTGAATTATAGTTCCTACCAATACTTAAATTGTTCATCTTAAGACTTTCCTTTACAATAAGTACTAATAAGATGGGGGTAAGATTCCTATTATTCTATGAGACAAAACATGCAATAGGAACAGCATGAGCAAAGACACCAAGATAAAAACAGCACTCTGTGTGGGTGAAACATGAAACCGTTTAAAGCATTTGGGATCAGGAAAGTCAGACTAGACCATATTTCAAGGACGCTAAAGTTCAGGAATAGAGGGAAAATGCTTCGCCCAATTGGGTGAAAGAACATTTTAGGATGAGGTAACTGTTAACTTCATATGAAAGAAGTAGATGAGACCTAGTCATGAATTTATACTTTTTTCATCACAACATCAGGATAACTTAATTGGTTAGCCATACTCTCTTGGATTAAGTTTTCTAAAGTGATATTCATTATTAGTACTGGCTTCAGGCCCTGGGATTTATTTTAATTTTCCATTTTGTTTTCTGGTCTTATTTTTTTAAAAATATTTTTTAATTAAAAAAAAAAAAGATATTTAGATTACATGATGTTACATAAAAATATAGGGGATTCCCATATGTCCCGCTCCCTACCCCTCCCACATTTTCCCATGTTAACAACATCCTTCATTAATGTTGGACATTAGTTACAATTGATGAAAACATTTTGGAGCATTGACACTAAGCATAGATTATTGTTTACATTGTAGTTTACACTCTCTCCCGCACAATTTTGTAGGTTATGGCAGGATATATAAAGGCCTGTATCTGGAATTTTAATGTCATTCAGGACAATTTCCAAGTCCCTGTTTTCTGGTCTTATGAGGGGGATAGCTCTATCTGCAAAGATTAGAAAGTGTAAAATGAATCACACCTTTCAAAGGTGAGCCATTTTTTCTTTGGGAGTATTCTGTCTCCTCAAAGCAAAGGCTTGGGCCATGGGGACAAAAAAAGGATTCTTTGTAAAAAGCAGACGTGCTCCATAAAACAAAAACAAATTTGGAGTTCTAAACTTTTTATACAAATAAATAGTTTATAACTCTATATTTACTATTACAGGAACATGCCAAGATATTATTTCTTGCTACTTACTCTTAAACTGAAATGCTTAAAATAGCTGCTCCTCTACAATCTGGTAGTGAGAATGAAGGGAATTATCAAATTAAAACCAAAGTTCGGAGGAAGAGATCTCCAGAAAGAATACCTTGGATGGTCAGCTGATTGGTAGAGAAGGAAATCATAGGGGTGTGTGGGAGGAAGGGGATGATGGAATCTACTGGAGCCCTGACGTCCATACCATGCCCAGTGCAAATCTCCTGTGAAGAATTTTAGCCATTAGCCAGTCTTTGCTTTCTAAAGGAAATGCTTATTTTTTCCCTGTCTTATTGGTAGGTGATAGCAATGGTATCTGAGTTAGGCTCTACTTAGTACATGATTAAGGGTGAGAAAGGGAGGGGCCACTTTTAGTACTTCAAGTCCCTATTGGAGGCAAATTTTACTCTTAATCATCCTTGACTGTGGAAAGATTCTTGGGGCAGAAGCACCTGAGGATTAGGCCATTGTAGGCAGTTAAAATGATCAAGATAAGTAACCTGCTTTTTTTCCCTTAGTTTGAAATGTTGAATTCCTTTTTTATTAAATTTAAATGTGCATGTAATGGGTGCTTTGAAACTAGGGCTAATACACTATTCTCAAACCGAAGCAATGCATTTATGGGTATAGATGTATAATTCTGTGATTAATCCACCCAAAAAACAAGGTAAATCTGACAAGTTACAGGAACTATTAAAAGCAACAGACAAATTGGCTACAAAAATGCTGAAATATGATTACAAAAAGACACAAGATGTTCTTTACTGCAAAATCATATGCCATTAGGTAGCTTATGCACTGTACCTCACATAGCAAAATTGCAGAAACTTCTTGTACTTTCTGAGGAAATTGCAGTATATTTTATGTAGATTTGACCATAGAAATGCAGTTTATGTCAGTTTTCTGAGTCACCAACCACATTACTGTATGACTACTAAGTATGTACCTCTGTATGGGTAGGAAATGTATTTAAAGTGGAATGAAGACAAGGCAATACCAGTTTAGTGAGTCTCAGTGGCCCGGTAAATTAAAAAAATAATCGGTACAACTTGGTAAATGCTATACCATAGACCTGAAAAGAGTTCTGAGGAAGCACAAGGAGAGAGCCTTCATGCAGTCTTACAGGAAAGGCTTCACCAGGAAATGACTGGACCTGGGTCTTGGGTGGTAAATGAAAGTTTACCAAATAGAGAAGAGATGGAACTATGCAGTGAAGGCAGAGCCTAACAACCTCCATACTCTAGAAATGTGCCAATTTGTGCAATATTGAATTTAGCACATGGAAGCAATGTTATATAGTGTTAGATGTGAATTCACTGAAAAGGGAGAGTGGGAGTGGGGTGAGACTGAGGGAGAAGGGGCATAAAGAGGGGCAGGAGACGTCCCCATAAGCCACGTGTTTGTAGACCTCTTTAATGTAAAGGGCTTCCCTACACATTCTTGTTTGATCCTAACCCTAGCCCTGTAAGCTAAGAAAGACAGGTGCGAGATATTATTTCTCCCATTTCATGGTTGAGAAAACTGAGATAGGAGGTTAGATAACATATCTAAGGTCAAACAATTGCTTAGTGATGGGTCCATGAGACTAGGGCACAAACCTCTCAACTGTTTGATGGGGCTTAGCTTCACTAGATCACACTGCCTTCAGGCAACCACACACCCTTGGCCTTCCTTTTGGTTTCAGAACAAATCTTGAAAAACTTTAGGAAACCAAGGTAACCTCTCTCCACAAAGAAACATGAGTACGAATGCTTATGTGTGAACACACACACACACACACACATACACACACGAGGTTTTACATAGATTTTCAGGGGGTTCTTAGCATTCATCCCCATTTCGCAAAAGCCTATGTTGGGTGACTGGGTATAAGGTTAAGAACTCAAATTCTATAATTTAGATGAGGATTTGAGGAGAGAGAACATCTCCAGCTACATAAGTGGACTCTGACTGTGCAAAATAAATTAAGTATATAACTGCACCCTACCTTGGTACAATTCCCAGTGAACTCTCTAGTGTTGTTGCTGTAATAGTCGTTTTCCTTGCTGTGTAATGTGGCAGCTCATAATGAAGATCTAGGGCCTGTGAAAGTGCAAGCTGTATCTTAATGCATTCTGATATTTTGAAAACCAGGAATCTAGTTGCTATATAATTGGAATCCTCTGCTAAAAGGATATCCAATAAATCAGAATATTTTGTTCCAAAGATTGAAATTTATATATTAACTTGTTGATAAATAAACCCGAGATTGAATCTAATATTCATCCATATTATACTTATAGACTAAATTTAACAGTATCATCATTTTTTAGATTCTGATTTAAAGGAATCATTTCTTCATTTTAATTTTGGTAAAAAACAAAACTCCCCAAAGTATAGCAAAGTGAACTTTACTGATTTTTTAGTGTTTTAAAAATATAAAAATGAAGTTATCTAACAAATTCCATTTCCATGCTAGCACAAGTTATTAAAAAGAGCAGAGAAGAGCATACCTAGAAGTGTCTACAATTAATTTTGACTTATTAAGGCAAAAACACCATGGACCTGATCTGTGGAATAGATCAGCTTTCACAAAGAAGAGGCAGTGTTTGTTCAGAAAAAGAAATTTACAAAGCTGAATCCTGGGGCTCAATAGGGCTCTGAGATGTACTGGGCTGATTGTTTTGAGAATTCACATTTAAAGGATAAAGGAATCCCAGTATTTTCACTTCCCTGCCAGGAACTTCTCATTTTTCCTACCTTGGATTTTTAAATTTTTTTTTTTTTCCAATTTCCATTGTCCCTTTGGAAAACTTCTTACCAACTAAAAATGGGAAAACATCTAAGCTGTGTTCTTGAATTATCTGTCCATCTAGAAACAAATGTTACTTGGCTCCTGAAAGGGAAAATAATTTGCATGTCTTGATTTCATGGCATTACTTTCGCTCTTAGACTGTGAACCCTTGAACTTATTATGTCATCAAATTGAACTTCTGAACTTTTCCTGAGAACCTATAAATGTGAAAGTGCAATCTGCATGAAATTGTTTTCCAGAGGCCTCCCTCAGTGTCTCAATCATGGTGGAGCTCTCCCTATTAAAGAGCAAGAGTACAACAGCAAGAAAGTGTCATGTAAAATGGACAGTTCTAAAAGTGTTTTCTGGGACTTTCAGCAAGATACCTAACTTTTCTTTAGTTCCACTTCCCTATCTATAATACTTGGGATATAATCTATCCCTTTCTAATTAGGCAGAACACATTGGGGAATTTCACAAATCGATTCAGAATGAAATCCATAAAGAGCTTTGTGCTCCTCAGAGATCTCCATGTAAATGCAATTATCTCATGGTTTTGCTACAGGCACACCACCATGTGTCCAGTGTCACTAGCCTTATTGCATGCTAGTGAGAGTTGCATGGCATTTATAATGGCCTGTTGAAGTGAGTGTGCATTTGACGTCCTTCAAATTCTTGCTTAAGTCCTGGCTCACAGAGACGCAGAGGGTCATGAACAGTTTTATTCACACTTCTTTATATTTCCAGCTTCACAGTAAAGTGCTCCTTGCCCTGAGGTTGACCTTTAACTTCAAAGCTAAAATCATTATAAAACTCAAGACAGCTAAACTGATATTGCAATGAATAGAAATAAAACAGTCGTCAATTACCCTGGGAAGATTTAGAAATAACCATATTTAATGGGGATTATATATACATATATATGTGTGTGTGTATTCATGCATGTGTAGTTAATAAATGTAGAGTTGCAAGCATACAAGTGACTATATAGAGAAAGGATTGTAGGGAGCTAGGATTACAGCATGGAGACCTGTTACATAAATTGCTTTCTATATAGGGCTTAATAACTATTAAGTGCTGTTCTAAATAAAGGAAAGATGAAATAATCTATCAATACGAATAGAGGTTGAACTCTTCATGAGAAGATGCTAACTTCTTTGCATATTTATCATATGAGAAATTTAAACATAATGATTTCGATGGATTTCTTGCATTGGGCATAATTTTTAACATTCAGCTGGGCATAGAATAATGAATTGTCCCTTCCAAACACAACAAAGTCATATCAAGTCTGATAACTATTGATCTGGAAAGGGAGGAAATAATAAGGTTAGTTAAAATTTACTAGTCACTTTATAAGTGTATCATGATAGAAGGTTTCAAGAGTTTGCCTTAAATTTAGTCATTATCTTCTCTAAACAACAAATGTTTATTGAGTGTTCACTAATTACCAGTACTGCTCTAGGTGCTAGAAGTACAGTAGTTACAAAGCAGACCAAAATCCCTGCCATCACAGAGCTTGCATGCTTTGCTACTCATGCCCATCCAAGGAATTATGTATGACAAATGCTCTGAAAGCAGTAAATGCTGTAAGATATAACATATACAGATATCTCATTACCTTCGCTCAATTATTATTATTAGCTTTACCTCCTGAAACTAAATAGACCAGTTTATTTATATGTCATTCTCTGTCATTAAGATATAAGAATAAGAATATAGCCCTTTCCACTCAACTCCAGGATGGCAAATTTAAAGTAATTCATAGCACTATTATTTTTGATGTACACACTGAAGGAATAACTTAGAATACTCAAGAAAAGTGCTAAGAAGAACATAGCATCATAGGTGTGGTGGCTTGGATTGAACAGTGCTTGTATTTCTCAATGATGTGCTTTTCCCTTGATTATCCTTCTTGTGAAAATACTCCAACACCTGCATTACTATCCTGAAACTTCACAAAATATATAGAAGATACAGTCAAGTATATTATCTAATACCTGTCTTCTCTGGGCTCAATACATTTCAAATTCAAATGATCCATATGCTTGGTTGATTGATTTGAATTTTGTGACTATCAGACCAGTTCGGAGGACAGAGTATTACTATGGACACAGAAAGCTCATGTCTGTCTCCAAATAATTTTCCATAGTGCTGCCTGCTTGCCATTCCTACGCAGCTAGAAAGTCCCCTATTGCTGTTGCCTTATTGGGTTAAATGGCAAAGGCAAATTCAATTTTTTTCTAGAAGGAGAAAAAGAATTCTACAAATATCATTTTGACCGTCAGGAATAGCCCCTAGAACTTGGCCAGGAATCACAAATTCCAAGTTCTACAGGGGTGAGACAGGTGATATCAATGAAAGAAAGGGGCTAGGAGTAAAGATCTGAAAGGAAGTGACATGGAAGCTCAGTGTCTGGGACACTAGGGAGACAGAGGTGCAGTGACTCTGCATCCCCTTTCAGACGTTTATATAAGAGAAAGCTAGCCCAGTGCTGAAAGTCTTCCAGATTTTTTCAAAACTATCCAGAGTTTTTATTTATGTGAAATATCTTGAATTTACTTGTTATAGAGTACATCCGGCTGCCATTAAGTAACTTCTGATCTAAAGAAAATCCCCCCTGAGGAGTTTCCTCAGGCCTTTCCCTTTATCAGATTGACACCTGAGGCAACAGGTCTGGAACTTCAAAGAATACAGATAGATGATGGTATCAATCTAGGAGAGCAGACTGTGAAGGTTTAGGAAGCCAAGGAACAGTAAGATAAATCAGATCCTTGAGAAAGAGTTCTCTGGAAAGGATCCAGGGAAAGAAAGAAGATGGTGTGGGAAATGCAAGAAAAGCACTTTTTTCTACTTTCTAGCTTTGCCTGGGGCCATCCCTGAGCCTTATTATGGTAGAAGTAAGAGCAGAACTTTGATCTCCAAAGAGCAGCCCTTTGGCCATTGGCCTGGAAGCATGGGCGCATTGCAGCAATGGTATCCAATGATCTTACTAAAGGGCACATTGAATGATTCTAAAGATTGCAGGTAATGGCTAGGGTTTCATTTTTTAATTTTTAATTTTTCTATTTTTTAATAATAATTTAATAATACAGTTTCTAGGCCCAGGAATGAAAAGACTTTTGTCATCATTAGATAAAATCATGCTGAATATAAACACTATCTATTTTCCTCCATGTTTTTATATTTGTATGCAGCGTTTGTCAGCATGGCAGCAGTGGACGATGATAAAGTGCATTTTTCTGCTTGGGTGGTTAGCCCTTTCATTTTTACAAGTGACAAAATAAAAATCTGCTGAAGAGTGAACATGCTGCTTTCACTGTGTCATCTCAGCCCTGCAGGTCATTTTATTATAAAAATGTAAAAATCCAGTCAATTTTATTTAATCAGCTGAAAAGGAAAAGTGTTTCCAGGTCATTAATCAAGTGCTCCTTCTCTGTGGGACTTGTCTCTTCAGAAACTGCCATATGAATCATTAATAAAGCTGGAAAGATTTTTTTTTTTTTTTGCCAGCAGGTTTTGAGAAATCTAGATGTTATTAATATAACTGAAGTAAAGTAATTTTAGGTCAACAAATAAAGCCGTCTATAGCCATTGCCTCCAGAACTGCACCTATGTTATTAAGCAGCTAATTCTTTACTTTCTAAATATTTAATTGTTAGAAATGTTGGAAAATGTTCAGCTGTTTAGATTGTATATGATTATATATTCCATAATTACATGTTTTCTTGAATGTTAGCTAACCTTATATTTACAGTAAACTTTTATTATGTGAATTGATCAAAACATAATGAGATAGTAGGAAGAGATAATTACTACTGTATCTATAATAATAATAATGATAGTAATTAAACACAGCAAACTGCATTCACATAATGTCAAGCTTGTTCTTAAACCCGTAAAAGCAAGTCATGAAATAGAAGCTTGAAATTCCTCCTGGAACAATTTTGCTGTTTATGTTGATATTGGTTCATAGGTTTTATTTTAAAGAGATGGTCTTGGCTTGCATAAAGAACCTGTTAGTATTTGACTAGCAGTTGTTGCTTACATCAGAGATCTTCTTCTGATTAAACTCATTTCTTTTTAGAATTATACTTACTATGAAGCCAAATAAGAAAATCAACAGATATGGGGAAGGTGAAAGAGGAGCCATATTTCAATCACTTGCACAACCCTAAAGGTAGTCAAAGGTAGGGAATATCAACAAATACACATTTGCACTACAGAATTCAATGTTTTTCCATTTGTAAATTACTCTTATGGATCAAAAACTTCAGGGTTCACATTTCTTATTTTTTTCATAATTGTCAATATAACACAATCACTCCACAAATTCTAGGAAATCTGCTTCTGTTTTGGATATCCTCACCTTTCAGTAATACTTACTTTATATTACCTGATGATATTAAATTTTGAGATTCAAATTTATTTATTTAGAGACTCCTGCTAAAAATCTATGAAGACAATTCATTCAACCCATGTCCAAGACTATGATTCAATATTTATGCATGTTCTCTTTACCCATGTGTAATCATGTGCCAAACATATGAAAACTCTTATTTTATCATTCAAAAATCAGAACTGGTGATTTTCTGATACCACATATAAACTCATTAATAAATAAGTGTTATTCAAAAAATCACTACATACACATACACACATATATACATATATACTTAATCCATCCTCCACACCTATACCTATCTTTAAGTATCATTTGACTCATTAGTCAAACTGTATGACCCCAGATGAACCTTTGAAAAATTTTAAAGGATCAAAATGAATCTCTTTGCAAAACTTTGTAACAACACAAGTACATCATAAAAACAGCATATCTTTGTCAGGAACATGTTGAAAGGGTTTGTTTTTTCTCGTAAAAGTTTATTCTTGAGTCTCAGAAGAAAAAATACTTATGTTGACTAAGTATAACCACAGAATTGAGCAATATATTTGAAGGTCACCCAAACCAAATCATAGCATCCTACTTCAAATAAAATATAAATAAAATATCCAAAATGGAGATTTAAAAATAAGTATGTAGAATTGACTTACTAAGAACTTTTTCCCTGTATCCAACTTGTAAAATGGGAAAAGAAAACTTTTAAAACATCCAATCCCCAGTTCTGTGGTTGAATTGACCAGTGCTTTTGAGCAAGCGTCATTGCAAATGAGTTGAGGACTCTATGCCCTCCACCCTGAATTAAACTTGACCCACTTAATTTTCCTCTTCTCCAGTTTATGCTAAAGTAAAGAGCCGTATATGGTGGTTTTATTGTTATATTTATTTTATTATCTGTGCCCTTTATCAATATGTGATTTTGTAATTATATGTTGAATGAAAAAATGAATAAATGGAAGAACAAATAAAAGGTGAGATGGATAGGTGGATGAGTGGATGGATGTTTAGATGACTTGGATGAGGATCAAGTTGCAATTTTGCCGAATCCTTTTGGAAAGCCCAAAAGCAGATTGTTCTCAATGGTACTACAGATAGAAGTATAAAGAATAGAGCACTTTGAGACCAACCTTGCCACCTCTTTACAGTTGTCAACTTTAGTTTATCTTCTAAACACCTTGTTTCCCCCTGCATTCGCTGGCTTATTCCTTCCAGAAATATTGAGTCCTTACCATTGGACAGGCATAAAAATAAGAAACTTATTGGAATATCAACAGACACGTGTTTAAAGGGACGGGGAATTGAGAAGGTGGTATGCTTTTAACTCAAGATGATATTAAAAATTTTCTTTGAGGATATTACATTTAAAATGAGACCAGAATAACAAGGAGCTAGTCAAGTGAAAATATGGGGAGAAAGCACTCCACATAGAGTCACTATCTGTTGTAAATAAAGAAATTTAAAAATACTTATCAATTGGGCAAAGAAAGAAGGACAATGTTACTGGATAATAGTGAACAATAGAAAGTGTAGTAGGCAATGAAATTGGAGAGGTAGGCAAGGACTAGATCACAAAGAGCCTTGCAGATTATAACAAGGAGATTAAATTTTATGCTAAGTGACTTAGAAAGACATTGGAGAATTACAAACACAGAAGGCTGTTATATGATTTATGCATTATAAAGATCCCCACCGTTGCTAGGAGTTGCAATTATGTTAGAAAAGTTGGGTTGACAAGGTTGAGACCAACCATTTGGGAGGCTGTGGAAGTAATATGACCACAACATGATAAATTATTTTTTTCCTCATTTTTTAAAATTAGAGATGTATGTTTACAAAAAAAATCATGCGTAATGGACAGAGTTCTCATATATCCGCCAGACATCAACTGTTTCCGTAATATTAACATTTTGCATTAGTGTGGTAACTTTGTTGCAATTGATGGAACAATATTATTATAATTATAATATTAGCTATGGTCTATAGTTTACATTAGGATTCACTCTTTGCATTGCAAAGTTCTATGGTTTAAAATTTTTTAAATTTCTCACAACATTTTACAAACTAAAATTTCCCATATTAACCACTTGCAAATATACATTTCAGTGTTGTTAATTATATTCACAAAGTTATGCTACCATCACCATCATCCATTACCAAAACATTCCCATCACCCCCAAAAAGAAGCTCTGTATCAATTGAGCTTTACTTACTTCATCCTGTCCCTTGGTACACTGTATTCTAGCCTCTTATTCTATGAATTTGCATATTATAATTATTTTATATAAGTGAGATGTGGTTTGAAGTTGTATGTACATCAGAAAAACGTGTTCTTAAAGTTAATCCATTCCTGTTCATGTAAACCCATGTAAGTAGGATCTTTTGATAAAGGTACTTCAGTTTAGATGTGACCCATCTCAATCAGGATGGGTCTTAGTCCTATTATTGGAGTCCTTTATAAGAGCATAAAATTCAGAAAGAAAGAAAGCTACAGAAGCAAGAAGGTGAAACAGAATCTGGAAGAGAGGGAAATGACTAGGAGATGCTGCTACGTGCCTTGCCAAGTGACAGAGGAACCAAAGATCAATGGCAGCCAGCCCAAGAATGCCACAGTCTGGGGAGAAAGCATCACCTTGATGTTGCCTTGATTTGGGCAGTTTTTTCAGCCTCAAAACTATGAGGAAATAAATTCCCATTGTTTAACTGGATTGATTTCATGGTATTTCCTTAGTAACCTATGAAACTAAAACATGAAATCATATAGTATTTATCCTTATATGTGTGGCTTATTTCATTCAACATGATGTCTTCAACATTCATCCATGGTGTCATATAATTCAGAAATCTCTTTTCATGGCTGAATAATATTACATTGTATGTATATACCACATTTTTTTCCATCTCTTCATCAGTTGATGGATACTAGGTTGTCTTCATCTTTGGCAATTGTGAATAATGCTGCTGTGAACATCAGTGTGCAAATATCTGTTCAAGTCCATGCTTCTATACTTTGGGGTAAATTCATAGTAGTGGATTGCCTGGTCATATGATAATTCTATATTTAACTTTCTAAATGCAAAGTTTTCCACAGAGAATGCACAATTTGACATTCCTACCAAAAATAAATGTGTTCCTATTTCTTTACATCTTCTCGAACACCTGTTATTTTTAAATTTTTAACAGGAGCCATTTGAGTGAGTGTGAAATTTTATCTCATTGTGGTGTTGATTTCTATTCCCCAAATGGTTAATGAGGTTGAGCATCTTTTTATGTGCTTAATGGCTATTTCTTTATTTTCTTTGAAGAAAAATTATGTGCTTATGGATATTTCTTTATCTTCTTTTAAGAAATGTCTTAATGGCTATTTCTTCATGTTCTTTGAAGAAATGTCTATTCAAGTCTTTTGCCAATTTTTTAATTAGTTTTTTTGTCTTTTTGTTTTCTTTATATATATTTTGGATATTAAACCCTTATAAGATAAAGTGTTTCAAAATATTTTGTGCAGTTCTGTTGATTGTCTTTTTACTTTCATGATAAAATACTTTGATGCACAAAGTTTTATGATTTTGATGATATCTCATATCTATTTTTTCTTTATTGTGTGTGCTTTGGTGTAAGTCTAAGAAACCATTGTCTAACATAAAGTCCTGAAGATCTGTTATTATGTTTTCTTCTAGGAGTTTTATTTCTTTGTTTGTTATATTTAGGTTCTTGATCCATTTTGAACTAATTATTATATATGGTGTGAAGCAGGGGTCAACTTTCATTCTTTTGCATATGGATGCCAAGTTTGTTAAAGACACTATTCTTTCCCATTGAGCATAATTAGCACCCTTGTCAAAAATTAATTGGTCATAGATGTGAGGGTTTATTTTTGAACTCTCAATTCAATTCCATTGGTCTATATGTCTTTCCGTGTGCCAGTACTACACTGTTTTGATCACTGAAGCTTTGTAATATGTTTTTTTAAATACTTAAAAAAAATTTTTTTTAAATGCTTTAGATTACATAAATGTTACATTAAAAAAAATGTACGGGGTAGTCATATGCCCCACTCCCTACCCCTCCCACACTTTGGAAGTGTGAGTCTCCAAACTTGTTGTTTTTCCAAGATCTTTTGGCTACTCAAGTTCCTTTACCCTTCTGTATAAATTTGATGACTGGCTTTTCCATTTCTGCAAAGAAGGTTGTTAGAATTTTGATTGGGATTGCATTAGGTTTGTAAATCACTTTCAGTAGAATTAATATCTTAACAATATTTAGTCTTCTAATCCATAAACACTTATTTAGGTCTTCTTTGATTTCTTTTAGCAATATTTTGTAGTTTTATGTATACAAGTTCTCTAGATATTTGGTTCTTTTAGTTGCGATTACAAATGGATTTTTTCTTGATTTCCTCTTCAGATTGTTTATCACTAACTTTTTTGTTTGTTAATCTCCTACCCCACCACTGCTGAATTTATTAGCTCTAGTAGCCTTCTTATAGATTTTTCAGGACTTTCTCTATACAGGATGATGCTATCTGTAAATAGGGAAAGTTTTACTTTTTCCTTAGCAACTTGGATGCCTACTTGTTCTGGCTAGAATTTCTTGTAAAATATTGAATAACAATGGTGACATTTTGAAGAAAATGGTATCATTTTCTTCATCCTGATGTTAATGGGAAAGCATTCATTCTTTCAGCCTTGAATATGATGTTAGCTGTAGGTTTTTCATATATGCCTTTTATCAAGTTAAAAAAACGTCCTTCTATTCCTGGTTTCCTAAGTGTTTTTATCAAGAAAGGGTGGTGGATTTTGTCAAATGCTTTCGACATCAATTGAGATGATTATGTATTTAATTGTTTTCCTTTGTTCTATTAATGTGGTGTTTTACATTAATTGATTATCTTATGTTGAACTTGCCTTTCATATATGGGATAAATCCCACTAGATCATCATGTATAATTCTTTTAATGTGCCCTTGGATTCAGTTTCCTAATATTTTTTGAGGCTTTTTACATTTATATTCATAAAGGATATTGGCCTGTAATTTTATTTTCTAGTGGTATCTTTATCTATTTTGGTTATTTAGGTGATGTTGGCCTCAAAATCAGGGAGTGTCCCCTTTTCTTCAAATTTTTGGAAGCATTTGAGCAGGATTGAGTTAATTCTTCTTGGGTTCACCAGTTAAGCCATCTAGGCCTAGTTTTTCTTTGTTGGAAGGTTTTTGATTATTGAGGCAATCTCTTTACTTCTTATTGATCTGTTGAGAGCTTCTATTTCTTAGTCATTGTAGCTGTTTGTGTGTTTCTAGAAATCTTTCCATTTCATCTAGGTCATCTAATTTGTTAGCTTAGAGTTGTTTATAATGTCCACTTATAAACCTTTTATTTCTATGTGGTTGGTAGTAATGTCTCATCTTTCATTTCTGATTTGTTATTTTTGTCTTTTCTCTTCCCTTGTCAGGCTAGCTAAAGTTTTCTCAATTTTATTCAGTTTTTCAAAGAAAAAACTTTTGTTTTTTTGTTCTCTATTTCATTTATCTGTGCTCTAATCTTTGATATTTCCTTCCTTTTGCTCACTTTGGTATAGTTTGCTCTTCTTTTCATAGTTCTTCCAGAAGTGAGGCTAGGCCTTTGATTTGAGATCTTCTTTTTTTAATGTAAATATTTAGAGCTTTAAATTTCCTCTCAGCACTGCCTTTGCTACATCTCATAAGTTTTAGTGTGTTGTACTTTCATTTTCTTTGGCCTCAAGATATTTCCTAACGACCTTTGTAATTTTGTTTTTGATCCATTTTTTGTTTAAGTGTGTGTTGTTTAATTTCTGCCAATTTGTGAATTTTCCTATTCTCCCTCTGTTATTGATTTCCAGTTCATTCCATTAATGGTCAAAGAAGATACATCATATAATTTGAATATTTTATAATTTATTGAGTTTTTTTTATGTGACTTAGCATGTGGTCTATTCTGGAGAATGACCCATGTTCACTAAGAGTTGAATGTGTATTCTGTTTTGAGTGAAGTGTTCTATATATGTCTGTTAGTTCTAGTTAGTTTATAGTATCATGCATGTCTCCCATCTCATTACTGATCTTCTGTCTGTATGTTCTAAGTATTACTGAAAGTGGTGTATTGAAGTCTCTTACTATTAAAGTAGAACTGTCTATTTCTCCCTTCCAATATTTGTTTCATAGCTTTGGTAGTTCTGCTTTTAGGCATATAAAGATTTCTAATTGCTATGACTTTTTGTTAAATAGACCCTTTTATCAGTTTACAGCATCCTTCTTTGTCCCATGTAACAGGTTTTGACTTAAAGTCTATTTTATCCTATATTAGCATAACTACCCCAGTGCTCTTTTAGTAACAACTTGCATTGTATATTTTTCCATCTTTCCATTTTTAACTTACTTGTGTCTTTTCAATTAAGATGAATTTCCTGTAAACAACATATGGTTGGGTCACAATTTTACTCATTCTGTCTATTTTTCCTTTTGACTAGAGAGTTTAATCCATTTACATTTAAAGTAATTAAAGATTATGCAGGACTTTCTCAGCCATTTTGCTATTTTATCTTTGTAAATCTAATACCTCTATTTGTCCCTCTATTCTTTCATTAATGCTTACATTCATATTTATTTTATTTTTTGTAGAGCACCATTTTGAGTCTCCCCTCATTTCCATTTGTATATATTTTTCAGGTATTATCTTTATGGTTATCATGGGGCTTAAACTTAACATCCTAAATCTCTAGCAATCACATTTTATTTGATACCAATTTAATACATACACTATTCCTATATTCCTACGTTCCTTCAATTTTTGTTGTACTTGTTACAAATTATATCCTTATAAATTGTATTGAAAACCATAGACTATAATTCCTGTTATGCATTTGAATTTTAGAATGTGCAAGAAGTTAAAAGTGTAGTTACATACCACATATACAATACAATGGTACTAGCATTTATAATTTCCCACATGGTCATCTTCACCAGAGATTTTCATTCATTCATAGATTTTGGAGCCAGGATAACTGACTTTGGACTCCAGATTTCCTAACCTGTGTGGTAGGTTGAATTATGTACCCCAAAGAAACATATTATTAATCATAATCCCATTCCTGTGGGTATGAACCATTTGTAAATAAGACCTTTTGAAGATGTTATTTTTAATTGAAGTGTAGCCATCTGAACCTGGGTGGGACCATATCCATATTACCGGACTCCTTTATATGCAGAATAAATTTGGGCATAGTCATTCAGAGGAACCAGAAACCAGAAGTCAGTGAAAATGAGAAGAGAAACTAAAGAGGAGGTCAGGGATGCTGCCATGTGACAGGAGGCAGAGATGTAAAGCAAGGGAACTCCATGAATTGCAGCAAGCCAAAAACAGAATGCTGCAGACTTTGGGGAGAAAGCATAGCTTCAGTGATACCTTATTCTTGGAATTTTAGCCTCTGAAACCATGTAGCAATCAATACTTGTTGTGTAAGCCAACCCACTATATGGTATTTGTCATAGCATTTTTTTAAACTAAGCAAAGAACACTTAGCATACTATGATAGTAAACAAATGAAGCCACTGCTATTATTATTATTCCCATTTTCAAATTTTTTATCCTTTTAGTGACTCAATCAGGGTTAGGGAAAATAATATAATCTCCATGAAGCTGAGTATCTGTGTTGCTTGATGTGTCTCGAACACCTGAAACACTGTCTGGCATGTATGAGGTACTAGATAAACATTTTTTGAATAAATTATGGAAAGAAAAAATAAATAAATATTTGGAGTATGGGGTATGGGAATGGAAAGAAGAGAGTTAAGCCATAAGAAGGCTTAAGAAGGAACTGGGTCACAAATAGTCACAAACACCATTGAAATGGGTTTGGATTTAGCCTGAAAATTTTGAGGACACATTGAAAGATTTTATAATCTGAAAATATATTATCATATTTTCATGAGGCAATGGTGTAGGGAATGGAGTGGAGTATGTTTGGTAACCAGCATACATGAGATTGTAAATATTACCTTAAATACGCAGAATCTAATTTTCCTTAAAGAAATCAGTTCTTCAAAAAACTAAGCTAAAAAATGTAAGGAAAAATCAGGATATAGGCAGATTTTGCATTTCTTTGCATGCATTCTTCTCTAATGGGATCGTGATTATGTTCAATATTATATTTTTCTTGCTTATAAAAGTTTACATTATGATAAGTGAGAAATTGTTTAAGGAGGTTTCATTTGCTAATTTTTTTCAGAGTTGCTTATATTTATACATACAACTAATTATTGACAACAATTTGTAACTACTGAGCTGAACTGTAAATAACAAAAGTTTACGTGACCCATTTAAGCATTTGCTGAGCTATTTTGTCTTCTGTTTCTCAATAAAATTAATTTCCCATCATTTTATCTTGTCTCATCTAGCCTTGTCATGTACCTTTTAATTAAATTTAACTTTTATAATAACAGAATATATATTACCAAGGACAAAACAGGATTCTTTTCCCATATTTCATGTACAGCTCTCTAAAATCCACAAATCCATAATTAACCATGACATTTGAGCAATACCAGCAGACAGACATATGAACTTTTTGCACTTCTTTTACAAAGAATACATTAATATTCCACACACTTGGATTCAGTATGGTTTTAAAAAACATTTCACTGTGTTTTCTTCAGTGAACCTCAGAAAATCAGCTAATCTCTTCCAGCTCCAATTTTCTCAATTGAAAAGTGGGATTAATCTTGAATGGCCTATCATTTTTGATGGAAACAGATATTACATGGAATAACATAAAAGTAGCAGCTTATAAACTGAACAGTGTTCTACAAAGAACTATAATTACTAACATTGTTTCTGATTCAATTATGAAAAAATGGCCTATCTGATCTACTGAAAAATAGGAAGTCCCTACCTCCACCAACTTTTTTTTTGGAATGTTTTTTCATGGTGCTTAATGATAATAGATTAAATTCTAGATCTCCTGAGAAAATATTTCAGAATTCATTTATTTGTATTAACCACTATGTATGTTTGTAGGGAATCATTCAGAACATTGAAATTTTTATTTATTCTTACTGGATGTATCACATGAATAGTTAATTCTTTCTTACTGACAATAGTATTAATAACCCTAGGCTTTAGAGGTTTTTTTTCTGTTTCTAAAAGTGATTGTGTGGCCATTGTTTCATTTGATCCAAACAATTTTACTGTACATTAAGTATTACTAGTCTCCTTCTCTACAAACAAGCTCCTTAAAGAGAGTATTAATTGTTGTTAAGTCCCTTTTATGATAACGGGGGGATTTGAACCCTATGCTTTCATCCCCAAATCTGTAATCCACAGGAGCAGTTATTTTTCCTCCAATATTTATTCTTTCTTGTTTTGTTTATAATAGAATTTCAGATTTTAGGCTGGATGTATGACCAAATAGAATAAAAACTACAATTCCAAGTTTTCCTTACAATTAGGTACGGCTAACTTCTTGTCAATGGGTTGAGTAACCCAGTGTTAAAATAGGATTATGCTACCTTTCTCTCCCCTCCTCATTTTTCTACAATGGTTATAATATGGACCTGCTCCCTGGGGCTTAAGAAGCCATTACAGACCATGAGATAGAAGCCATAAAGTTGAAGATTGCAGAACAACAATATAGATGGAGTCTGTACCTGGTAATTTATATAAGGTTGTCTAGCTAGCTCTGGACTGTTAATTCAGGACAGTAAGAAGAGAAAGAAATAAGCTCTATCTTGTTAAAAAACAAAGGAATAGAAAAAAGTACTTTGTTTACTGTATTGAACTCTAATTTATTGCTTTTTCATGTCCTTCTAGCAAAAGTAGAAATAATTTTTAATAATCATATTTCCAAGCAGATATTAAAAGTCTACATTGGATATGGTAATTATTTTCATTTGATGTCAAAATATTCTGAAGGGGTAATTTTCTACATGTAAATACATATTGCAATTAAGATTGTTCAAGAATAGACTGCTGAATCAGACGTGAACAAAAATTGTTACTTAAAATACTAAAACCTGCCTTCTGATTCTATTGTCAAGTCCAACACCTGAAGTTATCGTGCAGCAATTGACACTAATAATGAAATAGCCAAATGGTTTGCTTTTGCTTTTCAAATGTCTGGCTGTTTTGCTTAGTCACAATTTTGATTTTTAAAAATCTGCATTTATCAATCAAATCGACTGATTCTGGCACAAAATGGCACATTTCATTTTGTTTTACTGCATTCTACTTTAGTAAATTACATTTACATTTCTTGGAGATTATAGCTTATAAACACTAAATGTCTTACCATGATCTATTCTATAAAGCACTCTTCCATTTGCAACTAAATAGTGAGGACTTAGAGGTTTAGTCAAGCAAGTAATTAAAAAATAGTAGAATAAATAAATAAAACTTGATCACTTTATAAATCCTCTGTTTGTCATAAGCTGTTTTTGTGTTATTTCACTCCATCTAAATGCATTAGTGCATACATTTATGTACACAAAGGGTCTGGTTTTGGACTAGTTGATGAATTTGGATAGAAGTTTAGGGAGTAGGGAGTAAGAAAAAGTTCCTTCTTTTATGGAATTACCATTACTGCACAAATTGTTATATTTTAACCAGCAGGAAAAGAGAGACAGGTTATAGAAGACTAGAAAAGCACCATTTATTATTGTATCTTGAAGAAACATATGTGTTAATTTTTCTTATTAAAATAAGAAAATAGTTTAAAGCCTTAGGATATACAATAATATGAGGCTTTGATTAGCCAAGAGAATTGTTTTTATAAACAAGGAGTCTCGTGGTGGCTGGAAGAGGGAAAATAAGGAAAAGTGTCATGATAGTTATCAAATATTGAATATAGAAAGAAAGATGAAGCTGTGAAGTGGGCTTGCTTCCAAATACAACTATTGAACTGAAGAGGACTTTAAGTGTAACAATGAAGAGCATGTCATATTGGACAGTAATTAGCCTCTGAATATAGCTTTGCATCATCTGAAACTATGTCAGACTTCCAACTGCTATGACAAATCTCTTCCAGTGATAAAACATACATGAATATGTGCCTGTACAACAATGATAAAACTGTCTCCATTAAAAGGCCTTTCAACCTAGACATATAGTTGATCTTTCACTACTTAATTAAGAAATAAAACTGATAATTTAGAGTTGTAATTTAGCAGAAAATGTCTCCTAATTTCACATCTAATTTGAACCCTGGACTGTTATTTTACTTTTCATCCCTTGATTCTTACTACCCACAAGCCCTCTGATGGCTCCAAGTCTTTCTTATGCAGTTTGCTCCATAGTGAACCGTTCAATCATGTGCTTTCAATAATTCATGCTTACCTGGTCTCTTTGTCAGTCTAGCACATCTGTGTTGTTCCTCACCCAGCTCTAGATAGGCCATCCTTTGTGGTGCTTCAGAACACAGAGAAAATGCGCGAGCTGGAGTGACTTATTCAAGCATATATTTGTGGGTTTTTATTTCAACTAGGCCTCTATGCTATTTTGATTGATATTAAATTTATCTATCATTGCTTCTTAATCAAATTCTCCAAATAACATATTCCAAATCCTTTCTTACTTCTAATCCAAATGAACCCCAACCTTACCCTTTGTAGTTGACCGTTCTTCACTCAAAATTTGCTGAATTTCCATTCTTGCCACTTGAAATTTTTCTTTTATTTGATTTGCTCTCACTGTTTTCCATCTTCCTTCTCAGTTTCCAGGATTAATGGCAAGTTAGAAAGTACTGTCCCAGATAGTTTACTTTCCAAATCTAAGCTATGAGCAATAAAATAATAATACTTATTAAATTAGCTGCATAAATCTTAGAATTTGAAGATGAGCTATATGAAATAATACTCCTTGTGGTTGTGTATGTGCTCAAAAGAATACATATAGGCTATATAATGTGAACCTTATTTATAATAGCAAAAGACTGTAAACAAAATACTGTTAACCAAATGTCCATAAATAGGCCACTGATTGAACATATTAGAATACATCCAAAATATAAAATATATGAAATTGTAAAAAGGAGCAAGGAATGTGCTGATATGGAATGATCTTGGCAATATATTTTAGATGAAAAATCAAAGTGAAAACAGAGTTTATAATCCACAATATTTTGACCAAAAAGGAGATAAATATTATTATAAATATTTATTTCCTTTTATTTTCCAAAGAAAACAATGAAAGAATAAACTAAAATGAATAAAATTGTTCCTTATAAAAGGGAAATTGGCATATAAGATAAAGGAGACAGGGATGGAATAAAAACTTTTTGTGTGTGCACTTTGTGTTATATTTTTTTGAATTTGAAACCTTTTATGTTTTATATAATTTTAAATAGCCAAATAAAATGTAAAAACAATCTTTAAATATTGAAAACAAATTAACCTAAATGCATATTAAATTGTTGGCCAAACCACACAGTAAAAAAATTATTTCAAATCATTTTAAGAGCTCAGCATTGAACTGTTCATCCTAGTTAGATACATTATAAAAACAAATAGAACCAGAAAAATCTTAAACTTTATTTAGGCAGCCTTATTGTTAATATGTTGATTTTAACCTGTCATAGGTAAAATATAGGATAAAGTCATATAAATTATTTTGAAGTATTTAGAAACCAATATTTTAGTGTAAGATAATAGATACACTGTAAAGAATCATATTCTCTTTTCTCTGTCACAATTGATTATTTATTAGGGTCTTTGGTCTGAATTAATGTTAAAACACCTAATAATGAACTTTGAATTTTATAAAGTGGTTGGCATTTATTTAGAATTAAGAAATATTATATATTAAACCAAGAATTAAATGTAAATGCTTTTATCTGAATGTTTGAAATATAGATATCATTACAAACCATTGATTTTTTTCCCTCTTTAAAAAAAGCACATTTCTTAACTTTTTCCCCTGAAAGGATATGGAAGTATTTTGAATCCAGTTGCAATGACCACTCCTCAACCCAAATTGTGGTATCTAAACTCCATGTCCCATTGAAAGAAATTATAGCCCTCTGGATAAATGACTTATTCCAGATCTGAGTTAGGAAATAGGCAGAATTGGCTCAGAACATCTTGTTGTCTCCTAATTAAGGAAGTTATCAAACACTAATGGAGTAATGTAAAAAGGAGAAATAGGCTTCCTTGATGAGTCTCCAACCAGCCTAAAGTAAATATTTTGATCATAAAAAAAGTAAGACTGCGTTCACTTCAGCAGCACATATACTAAAATTGGCATGATACAGAGAAGATTTGCATGGCCACTGCTCAAGGAAGACATGGAAACTTGTGAAGCCTTCCATAATTTTTATGGAAGAACGTTCTGTGTTCATGGATGGAAAGACTAGATATCGTTAAGATGTCCATTCTACCCCAATTGATAAACAGATTCAATACAATCCCGTTAAAAATCCCAACAGCCTTTTGTAAAGAAATGGAAAACCCAATTATCAAATTTATTTCAAAGGGTAAGGGTTCCCGAATACCCAGAAGCATGTTAAAAAGGAAGAACAAATTTGGATGCCTCTCACTTCCAGACCTTAAATCATATTACTTAGTTGCAATGGTAAGAACAGCATGGTACTGGAATAAAGAGACATATAGGCCATTGGAACTGAACTGATGGTTCAAAAACAGATCTTCACATCTACAGTCAAGTGATTTTTGACAAGGCTGCCAAGTCCATTCAACTGGAAAAGAATAGTCTCTTCAACAAATGGTGCTGGGAAAACTGGATAACCATATCCAAAGGAAAGAGGACTCCCACCTCACACCTTATACAAAAATTAACTCAAAATGTATCAAAGACCTAAATATAAAAGTGAGAACCATAAAACTGCTTGAAGAAAATGGGAAACATATTCAAGACCTGGTGGTAGGTGGTGGTTTCTTAAACTTTACTTTGAAAGCACAAGCCATTAAATAAAAAAAAATAGATAAATGGGACCTCCTCAAACTTCAACACTTTTGTGTTTAAAAGGACTTTATCAAGCAAATGAAAAGACAACCCAATCAATGGGAGAAAATGTTTGGAAACCATATATTTGACAGGGGTTTGATTTCCATGCTATATAAACAGATTGTACAACTCAACAATAAAAGAGCAAGCAATCCAATTTAAAAATGGGCAAAAGATTTAAATGGACATTTATTCCAAGAGGAAGTAAAAATGGTGAAAAAGAACATGAAAAAAATGTTCAATATCATTATGTATTAGGGAAATGCTAATCAAAACTACAATGAGATATCATCTCACACTGCATAGAATGATCATTATTAAAAAAACAACAACCAGAAAAAAAACAGTGCTGGAGAGGATGTAGAGAAATAGGAATACTCCTTCACTGTTGGTGGGAATGTAGAATGGTGCAGCCTTTGTGGAAGACAGCTTGGCAGTTCCTCGGGAAGCTAAATATAGAACTTCCATATGATCTGGCAATCCCTCTACTAGGAAGAATGAAAACAGTGACACGAACAGACATTTGCACATCAATGTTCATAGCAGTATTATTCACAATTGCCAAAAGATGGAAATAACCCAAGTGTACATCAACCAATGAATGGATAAACAAAATGTGGTATATACATCTGATGGAAATTTATGCTGCTGAAAGAAGAAATGAAATTGGGACATATATGATAACATGGATGAATCTTGAGGACATTATGCTAAATGAAATAAGCCAGATACAAAAGGACAAATGTTGTATGGTCTCCATATATGAACTAAATATGAAAAATAAACACATGGAGTTAAAACCTAGACTATTGGTTACTATAAGATAGGATTAGAACTGAGAAAGGGTACTGATGTTTAATTAATGTAGAATTTTCAATTATCTTGACTGAAAAAGTATGGAAATGGATAGAGTTGATGGTAATACATTATAGTGAGTATAACTAAAATGGGTGGTTTATAAATGGGATTGTGGATGAACGGGGTAGCCTAGGGATGTAAATTCCAATTGAAAGGAAGCTAGAGAATAATATGGGGACTGAATAGTATAGTGAACTCAGAGGTGGATGAAGATTGTGGTTAATAATATAAATACAAAAATGTTCTATGAACTAGAACAAATGTATGTCACTATTACAAGGTGGTAAGAATATAGTGATATTTAGGAAAAATACAATTAATGTAATCTATGGACTATAGTTAACATCAATATTGTAATATTCTTCCATCACTGTCAACTATACTGTATCAACACTAAGCATCAATAATAGGGGGATATGGGATATTTTTCTTTTGTACCAAAGAAAATGTTCAAAAGTTTACTGGGGCAATTACTGCACAGCTCTGTGATGAAAGTGAGAACCACTGAGCACTTTGGATAGAATGTACAAGGCACGGGACTGTATAACACAGTGAAGCATGTGGTGGAAGATGAACTATGGTTAACAGTACAAATATAAGAGTGTACTCTCATGAACTATAACAAATGTGCAATACTAATACATGGTGTTAATAATAGGGGGTATATGGAAAAAATATACCAAATGTACGCTATGGACCATGGTGATGTATGGGAATTCCTCACATTATGCACGATAGTTTTGTAAGTTCATATCCTCTTTAATAAAAAATAAATAAAGACCGTAATAGAGTTCCATTTATAGTTATAAATCCGTAATGAGTTCATAGGAATTTATTATGATGCTCAAAATAAACTAACCAATAGTTCACGTCACTGGCCACCACTGAAGGTTGCTAGGCCATTGGTTAGTACTTTGAAAATTCAACAATGGGATAAAATCACGTCTATACTTTGCCTTTTCTATGCATACTGTATTTCAAGCTAACCAGGTAATTCATGAGGAGAAGTTATTCTTTATAGAAGAATCACAGCTAACAGATGAGGGAGAGATATCATTAGAAATTCACCATTTTATGACCCTTGATGAAACAAAGGTTCCTGGTAACAATGATTAGTGGATTTTAAAGGATATTTTATGGATTACATGGATTTTATGGATTCCAAGGGATAGTTTATGGATTATAAAGGATTTTTTTGCTGACACCATCTGAACCTATTCTTAAAGATACTAAGAGGCATTATGTGCCTACCATTGTGAAGTGCACAGCACCATGATCATATGTTAAAAATGTATTACATAATAATATATAGTATATAAATATTATAGTTTTTCTTAAAATGCTGATTTCTTAGTTCTGTCTACTGGAAATGTGTAAGGGTAATGAGAAGGTTTTAAGTAAGGATAAGTAAGTTTAAAACAACTACAAAATAAGTTAAAAAAAAAAATCTCAGTGCAAGCATGCCCATCATATTATTAGCCTACAAAACTTTGCCCCTACTAAAAAATTGTGTTCTATTTTCCTATAATCAAAATTAACATTGTGTGCACTCATGTCCTGATTTGGTTGCATTTAGGAGGATCGTTCCTGCTATGTACTTTTTCACTGATTTCTGGTTTCAGTTGGTATATTGCTGAATGTAATTCCCAGCCTTCAGATTTATGTTGAATTTTTCTTCTCTAACTCTCTATATAGCCTTTATTTTGTTACCTTGTTTTAAAAAGTAGACCAGAATTGGGCTTATATTGTGAACTATGATTTTATGCTTAGGATTTGGGATTTCCTACAAGACATGGATGGGCTAAGTCTTCCCCTTGTTTATTCTTCTTACATGCCTAAGAGAAAGCATTGCCTAGAATCAGTACCCAATAAATGGGTGCATATTAAGGAAACATAGATTAACATTAAAATGTTCAAGATTTTTGTAATACAACTTTTTCACCTACATATGATTGAGGTTTCTCCTGTAATCATTCCAATTATGTAAATTAATTAAAATTCTAAATCAGCACTTTCTAATATAGATATAATGCAAGATACAAAGGCATCCATATATGTAATTTAAATTTTTTGTAGCAACATTAAAAAAGAGTAAGAATAAACATGCAAAATTAATTTTACAATAAATTTTATTTAACCCACTATAACAACATATTTTCATTTATACATTTAATCACTATAAAAATATAGAGATATTTTTCCCACTAAGTCTCAAACTTCAGTGTGTATTTTACACTTACATCACATCTCAATTCAAACAAGCCACATTTCAGTACTCAACAGCTACAGGTGGCTCGTGACTACTATATTGGATAGCATAGATCTAAATGTAAATAAGATGGTGGTAAAACATGGTGACCTCTGTTATAAGTCAAATATAATGCAAAACATTTACATTTAAAATAATGAATAATAAACTTGATGAAAAAGTCTAAATATTATTTAATTTTCTATTTAGATTAGTCCAATTAACTATTTGTGTAGAGTTATAGAACTACCAAAGAATCAGATTCTCTTCTTTTTTTGTCACAATTGATTATTTCTTACAGTCATTGGTCTGAATTAATGTGAAATGAGTAATAATAAATTTACTTTAATTCTAACACAATTCCTTGCAATTATTTACAAATAAGAAGAAGCGTATAAAATATTTCAAATAAACCTGTTTTTATTAAATTTATGGAAAAGAGAGTATACTTGAGCTGAATTGACTTGAAATGAGGATTCTAAATCTTCAAGTGACTAGTTTAAATTTGCATGGTGAGGAAAAGACATAGCAGTACTTGGCATAACAACAACTAACATATATATCTTTCTTACTGGTACTATCAAATGCCACTGCACTCTGTATGGCAGGTACTATTTTCATCCTTGTTGATGAGGACATTTAGAGATTCAGTAATTTGACATGGTTATACATGCATATTATTTCTTTTTTTTTTTTTTTTAGTAATAGTAAACTTTATTTTTAGAGAAGTTTTAAATTTACAGAAAAATTACACCAAAACTATAGAGAATTCCCATATAACACCCCACCACACACACACACACACACACATTTTCCCCTATTATTAACATCTTACATTAATGTGGTACCTTTCTTACAATTGATGAACCAATATTGAAGTATTTCTACTAGCCAAGCTCTATAGTTTATGTTATGGTTTGCACTTTGTGCTGTGCAGTTGTATAGGCTTTGACAAATGTGTAATGTCATGTGTCTGTCATTGCAGTATCATACAGAGCAATTTCACTGCCCTAAAAATGCCTTGTGTTCCACCTGTTCATCTCTCTCATTCCCTTTTGAAACCTTGGCAATCACTATATTTATATCACTGTTACAATTTCTTCTGTTAACACAGATAATAACTACAATAACAACAAATCTTTTCTCATCTGTAGTTACACTCCTCCCTTACGTTTGTTCATCCCTCAGTCTTGAGGGATTTGAGATGATGTAAACTCTAACTGCTTCAGGCTGCGAGGGGACATAGATAATATACATGTAGACGGAAGGAACTGCTTCGCTTTCAGTTATAGATACTCCTTGTTTTTTGGAATGGGACTTGTCCATTATCATTGTTTTGTTGGTTTTCCAGGACAAGCCCGAAGAACTGGAGAGTAGGACTTGGCTGCAACCCTTCTGGGATTCAGGGCTCAACTAGCATATGAACAATCTGAAGATTTTTGAGAGATGTATTTAATGGGTATATTGAAAATTATAGGTTCAAATAAAAGGAACAGAAGAATCATGAGTAAGAGAATTATAAATGAGTATAACAATGTTATATTGCGGGAAATGGATGATCCTATATTCTCAAATAGGACCTGCTGAATGGGTGTTGATTTATGAGGCCTCTGGTGTGGGGATGTCCCCAGAGCCTTAGGGAGGAATTTTGTTTGAGGCTTTGTTTATTGTTGCAGTTAGTGAAATTGGCCTGAGACCTGCATAGGCATAGCCTCTGGAATGACCTATCAACTCACTAACTCACTTTGAAATCTCTTACCATAAAAATTCTTTTGTATTTAATGCTTCCCCCTTTTGGTGAAGGTCTTTTTCCAAATGTATCGCTGGTTAGTGTTTGGAAATAATCTCTCAGTGGCAGGGGGGCTCATCTCCAGGAGTCATGCCCCTTGTCAGGGGGAAGGTAGTGAGTTTATTTGCAGAGTTTGGCTTAGAGAGAAGTCACATTTTGTAACTAGGAGGTTTTTCAGGAGGTAATTTTTAGGCCAAGTTTCATTTTTATAGGAATAAGGTTCATAAGTGCAAGCATTAAAATTGACAGCTTGGCATATTGGCCTGTTTTCTTTTCTTAGGCATGGCTTAAATATTCCAGAGATTTTTGCCACTTTATTTGAGAAAGTAGCAAGACTTCCCCGGATTAGAGGTTTAATATTTTGTTAGCTATTGTGTGGGCCTCTATTGAGAAAATTTAACTATGGCATCACAAATACAATCATATCCCATAAAAGTATGCTTTAGGTGCATTTTTCCCCATATATTTTCCCACTATCAACACTGAGTACTAGTGACATAACTTTGTTCAAGATCCTGAAGGAACATTCTTATATTTGTGTCCTTAACCACAATCCTCGTCCACCTCAGAGTTCACTGAGTTATACAGTCACCTGTTTTATCCTCTAGCTTTCCATGTAGCATCATAGATGCCAAAAACTTTCCTTTTCTACCATGTTCACACACATTTCAACACTCTTAATTACATGCATATATCTTTGCACCACCATCACCTCCATCCATTTCCAAACCATTACAATCTACCTAATTATAAATTCTGTCCTGATTAGGCATCAGTTCAACAATCTCTACTCCCCTTCAATTTCCTAGAAACCTATCTTTCAGACTCTACTTCCATGAGACTGCTCACTATCCTTAGGTCATAGCAGTTTGATCATGCCATATTTGTCCTTTTGTGTCTGGCTAATTTCACTCAACATAAGGTCCTCCAGGGTCATCCATGTTGTTGCATGTGTTCCTTCTTAGAGCTGAATAACATTCCATAGTATGTATATACCACATTTTCTTTTTCCATTCATCTGTTTACAGGGGCTTTTATGGTCCTGGCTCTTATAGTTAGGTCTTTGACCCATCTTGAGCTAATTTTTCTATAGGACATGAGATAGGGATCTTCTTTCATTCTTTTGGATATGGATATCCAGTTTTCCCAGCACTATTTGTTTAAGAGACTGTTCTGTCCCTGTTCAGTGGAATTGGCAGCCTTGTTGAATATCAGGTGGCCGTAGATATGTGGCTCTATCTCTGAAATCTCAATTTGGTTCCATTGGTCAGTATGTCTATCCTTGTGCCACTACCATGTACATTTGACCACTGTAGCTTTGTAGCTTGCTTTAAAGTCAGATAGTGTGAGTCCTTCCACTTTCTTTTTCTTTTTCAAGATGTTTTTGTCTATTTGGGGCCTCTTACCCTTCCAAATAAATTTGATAATTGGCTTTTCCATTTCTGTAAAAATTCTGTTGGAATTTTTATTGGGATTGTGTTGACTCTGTACATCAATTTGGGTAAAATCGACACCTTAATGATGTTGAGATAAACATGGAATATCCTTCGATTTATTTAGGTCTTCTTGATTTCTTTTACAATTTTATATAGTTTTCTGTGTACAAGTCCTTTACATCTTTAGTTAACTTTATTCCTAGATACTTGATTCTTTTAGTTGCTATTATAAATGGAATTTTTTCTTGATTTCCTCCTCAGATTGTTCGTTATTAGTGTAAAGAAACAATACTGATTTTTTCATGTTGATCTTATATCCCACCACTTTATTGAACTCATTTATCAGCTCTAGTAGCTTTGTGGAAGATTTTTGGGGACTTTCTATTATAAGAACATATCATCTGTAAATATTGGAGGTTTTACTTCTTTCTTTCCAATTTAGATGTGTTTTCTTTTTCTTGCTTACGTGCTCTAACAAAAACTTTTAACACAGTGTTGAATAAGAGTAGTGACAGAGGGCATACTTGTCTTGTTTCAGACCTTAGAGGAAAATTCTTTAACTTTTCACCATTGACTATGATGTTAGCTGTTGGCTTTTCAAATATGTCCTATACCATGTTGACGAAGTTTCCGTCTATTCCTCTCGTTTGAAGTATTTTTATGAAGAAGGGATGCTGAATTTTGTCAACTGCTTTTTCTGTGTCAATAGACACGATCATACAATTTTTCTCCTTCTATCTGCTAATGTGATATATTACATCAATTGATTTTCCTTTTTTTAAAATACTTTTTTTAAAGATTTATTTTATTTTTACTTATTTATCCCCCCCTTATTGCCTGTGCTTGCTGTGTCCATTTGCTGTGCGTTTTTCTGTCTGCTTGTCTCTCTTTGTTGCGTCATCTTGCTGTGCCAGCTCACTGCGGCACGTGGGCCATCAGCTCACTGCGCCACGCAGGCCGTCATGCCACGCAGGCCTCCTTGCCTTCACCAGAAGGCCCCGGGAATCGAACCTGGGGCCTCCCATATGATAAATGGGAGCCCAATCACTTGAGCCACATCCGCTTCCCCAGTTAATTTTCTTATGTTGAACCATCCTTGCATCCCTGGGATAAAACGCACTTGATCATGCTGTATAATTCATTTGATATGTTTTTGGATTTGATTTGCAAGCATTTTGTTGAGGATGTTTATTAAAGTGATGTTGGCATCATAAGATATGTTAGGTAATGTTTCGTCCACTTCAGGTTTTTGGAAGAGTTTGAGCAGGATTGATATAAAAAAAAAAAAATTTTTTTTTTAATGATTGGTAAAATTCCTCTGGGAAGCTATCTGGTCCTGGACATTTCTTGTTTGGGAGGTTTTTGATGACTGATTCAATATTATTACTTGTGATTGGTTTATTGAGGTTCTCTATTTCTTCTTTCATCACTGTAGGTTGCTTGTGTGTTTCTAGAAATTTGTCTATTTCATCTAAATTCTTGGCATACAATTTTTCATAGCATCCTCTTGTGTTACTCTTTATTTGTGGGGTCAATAGTGATATCCCTTCTCTCATTTCTGATTTTATTTATTTGAATCTTCTCTCTTTTTTTTTTTTGTTAGTCTAGCTAAGGGTTTGTCAATTTTATTAATCTTCTCAAAAAACCAGCTTTTGGTTTTGTTAATTCTATCTTTTTTTTTATGTGCAATTTATTTAATTATGCACTAATCTTTGTTGCATATTATTTCTTCTAGAGCCTGGATGCTAACCATAATCATTCTAGCTTGAATGAAATATTGGGGTTTGCACTCCAAATTCCCATTCCAACAAATCAGCCTGCTAGTGCACATCAATATAAACAAAAATTTCATTGGGCTTGAATGATATCCCATAGAAAGCATCATATAAAAAAAATTACTATTTGAAGTATTTTTAAAAAATGTATCACCCACTTGATAGTTGTGACTTTGTCATTACAATGAAGAGCAAATTGTATCTAACTATTTGCAACAGTACATTTCCTCATAATTCAATTGAAAATCCTGGTAACTTTCTGTTTACTTGAGAGGAGGGTCCCTTCTCTTTCCTTTTATTAGCCCATATGTCCTAATCATTACATTAATTTTAGATTAACTTCTTGCCTGATCAACAATGCTGAAGTTATACGGACATGAAGAATTTGCTATTGAGCTGCCACCATGGAAATTTCAAACTATAAACTAGCTGAAGATACAGGGGAACAATGGAGAAAGGCAGACTCCTATGAGGATAATGGAATAAACACGCAGAAAGAACTATGGCTAGGGAACATGTGGCTGGAGAGAGAAAAGTATAGACCTAAAGTAGCTGCTTCTGTTAGCTCCTGTGATAGTAGTTTGTAGTATTTGAGCATGTGTGTGTTTGTTGTGTATTTTATAAGGATGGAGAGGTGAAACAGTATAAGATTTTCCTACATAGAACATTCTTACCTTTCTCTATTCTCAATATTTTAGAAACAAACCCTTTTTCATGAATATGCATCTGAGAAAAAACTAGAAAGTATATCTGCTATCAATTGAGACTCCTATAGGTCAGATCTTTCATATTGAGGCATATCAGTTCTCTCTCAAACTCCCCTTATCTCACAGGAATAAGAAGGACTTGCTGTTACAAGGAAGCCTCTCTTCTATTTCCTGGAGTACATGGCTGAGTACTAGCATTTCAGGAACTAATGTCCCTTTTATGATTCCCTGCTTATGTTATGGGAGAATATGTAAACCAATCTCCATTTCCATTCCCAATACACAGTTTCCTACAAATCAGGGAATAGAGTATGGGATCATTAGATTTTTTAAATCTGTACTCTACCTCTGGCCTACCACCCCAACATCCTAAGAGAACAAACATATACCTTCTCACCTAGTCCCACACAGGGCTGTGCAAAATCCAATTCATATGTAACATAGAAAATTGAGTCTTAACAAATTCCAATGACTTGTTATTGGTATTGTGAAAGTTTATTAATTAAAGAGCAATGATATAATCTGATTAATTTTCAGAACTTGTATAGCCTATAAAGTCCATAGAGAAAAAGTAAGAGAAGGGAAATTATATTGAGGCTGGAGAAGTTAGAGAAAGCACTCCCTGTACTTAAAATCTTTTGCTAACTGTCACATCAGCATGATAAATCTGAGTAGAATCTGAGAATGGCTGGGGAGATGCCTCTGCTCTTTAGCATGCCAATGACTAATTCCAGATCTCTGGTGTTTTCCAACTATCAAAGGGCAATTTCAGTCAATGGTACTTATTATTTAAGTAAGAAATGATACCTTTTCAATTGTGAGAACTTTAATAATTTATCCTACTTGTCATAATCTATATTCAGAAATTATTTAAACAACAATCAACAATGAGTTCTTCAGAATACAAGCTTTTCTTCTGCCTTTTAAATAAATAGATGTGTAGGTACTCATTTGTGCAAATACCACTTGTTCCCATCTACTGCCATTTCTGTGACAGCAGTGTGCAGCAGTGTTCCTTAAGTGATTATATTCTGATGGGAAAACAAGCAAACAAAAACTGTCAGCTACTTCATATCCTTTCTAAAGCTGTTTAGAAATACAAATTAACATTTAATGTGAATATCCATAAATATGGGTGAGTAATGTGCTGGAAATGTGAGTTTTATTTTCTTCGCTTCTCTAAGCTTATGGCAAAAGAGAATGAAACTTGCCTGTTGGGTTTTTTATTTAAGTTGAATTGTGTGGTTTTTTGGTATTGGTACATGAATTGAATTGTGTTAAATGGAAATGTCCAGTAATTAAATAAACAAAGCAAAAGGGCATAAAAGAAGCAAGTTAACCCCCATTTGTATTCCTCCTTAGAAGAGTTTTACTTTAATTAAGTTTTTTCTTGGCTTATGAAGTCAGAGAAGATTTTCTGTTGCCAAAAAAAAAAAAAAAAAAAAAAATAGCCAACTCATCACTCACAGTCTGAGAGGTCTCATAGCTCAGCTTCTGACAACTCTAATGTCAACTGAAGAGTGCTTTCCCTTTGTTCATTTTAGATGTGGGAGAGGCAAGTTTCTGACAGAGACAAGTTTCAATGTTCTATTTATTTGTCATTTTGGCCTTTCAATGAGTGTAATTTATAAATAGCAAATCATTAATATACTTAGTGGTTTAAAGAGCTTTTAAAACCACTTGAGAATAGTATAAGGGGATTGTTCTTGTTTTCTTGCTGTGACAACGGAATGAGGGGAAATATTAGTCACTGACATGTGGTAGGAGGCATTGTGCACTTTTTAATGTTCTCTCAGAATCGATGGCTAGTTCCATTGCAAAGAGGAGTGAAAACTATCATTCCTGGGCCACAGAATAAGACACAATTCTTTTATTTCAAAAAAATAATCCCTGAACGTTTTTCACAAAATTTAATGCCTTCAGATATGGCGAGGTAACTAATATTTAATGAGCTATAAAATTTACAAGTGGTTTCATGTACATTCCTAACATTGTAGTGGTATATTCAGGTATATATTTAAACTATAAAAATTCAATTACATTTTTGGTTCAGTGCTAGAGGATGTAACTGTGACTGTGTTAATTAAGAGGAAGAAGCTGTTCTTTTCTATAGTGAAAATTATAGGTGTAACCCAGGGACACTATTAAAGTCTACTTTACTTCTCTCTCTACAGAATAATTATGGCTTCTTGGGGACTAACATTACTTTGTATAGTGTGATTTTTTTATCTATGTGGTGACAGAAATTTTTCCAACTTTCCTGGCTCTCTGATTTTGAAATGGAAGAAAACACATGGAGTATAGGAGAGCATGTCTGAATTTAGGACGTTATACAAAATTTTGTTAATTTTACTTTTCGGTTCTCTCACATGTTTGTTTCCTCAGATTGGACCTTAGTCCCATTAACCATTGTTTCAACTTGACTCTTCCCTCTTCCCACTCTTACTCTAACCCTGTTCCAATCCATTCTCTAGAATGAAGCTAGGTGGGCTTTTAGAATGTGAATAGGATCACATCACCCTCTTGTCCCTCATCCTCCATCCCTGGAATAAAAGCCTTCAATGACTTTTTATTGCTTTTGGGACAAAGACCAAAAAACCCACAAGTTCTACATGGCTGATACCTGTTCTGGATCTGGTCTTGAGTCTTCTGCATCACAACCACTTCCCTGCTTATGTCTGCTCCAGCCATACTGGACTTCTATTAGTTCTTCTCCTTTGGAAAATTTGCACATTCCATTCTTTCTGTCTACAACACTTTTCATTTTACTCATACTAATTACTCATCCTTCAGCTCAAATATCAGGTATTCCCTAAACTCAGTTGAGATTAGTTTCTTTCATTAAATGCTCTCTTATTCTTTCATTCCTTCAACTATTTGATTCAAGTGCACCTATCTAAGTGGAAGACTGGAACACAGGTTCCATCAAGAAGAAACCTTGTTTGTTTTTGCACTTTATTTTCTCCCTTGCACCCAGCATATCATTCTTTATACAACAGAAGGAACCGAATAAATAGCTATTGAATAAATGAATGTATAACCATGAATAAATAACTGAACATTTGAACCAAGGAATCCATGTCTCAGAAGAATGGAAATAGACAAGGGATTATGTTTCATTGTATTTTTGGAAAAATTTGTACCATGAAACTTATTCTGATATTTCTGGGAAGCACTATAGAAGTAAAGAACTCAGAAGAGATTGTACAAATAGCTGCCCCTGTCAGTGATGCTGAAGGGATGACACTGAGCTGTTCAGATACCAAGGGGTGAAAAGGTATTTGAAAAAAGAATGCCAAGGGAATCTTTGAAATCAGTGTCCTTTGGAAGAGACCTGGAAATTTGGGATGGGAGGGATGGCAATCTGGAGAGGAACAATTGTCCTGATAGAAAGAAACCAGAATAGAATCACCATGGGCTGAGAATAGAGTGGTGGAAAACTTGGAGTAGAAGAACAGTGATGCTGTGGAGGGTGTCTCTGAAGAGAAAGGAATTGGACAGAATCTTCTTGAAGTGGCAAGAGAAACTAAGGAGAGAAGTCTCTTCCCCCAATGCTATGGATGCTCTAAAAAGGTAAAAACTGTGAGAGTATTGTTTCTCCCTTTTGTTATCATACCTAAACTTTAACAATTATTACAAATAGTAAACTCTCAATAGGGAGGAAATGGATGATATTGGAAATTTGTTATGGTGTGAAGTTCCAGAATAGAATCAATTAGAGCCTCTGAACTAGCACTAGAGCTTGGCTGTATGGCACTGGAAAAAGAATTAAACAAGCAGGATTACTTTAAAGAAAGTAGATATTATAAAGCTAAACATTGTGGTGCAGATAGTTAACTACTCTACTGCAGTGGTTTGCTTCTCCTGGGACCCTGAGATTATGCTGCAGAGGTATTATTTCTTACCCATCAATACCAAGATCCATATATAAGAGTCTCAATTTTCAGTCTCCTCCAATCAACTGCATACTTACATACCATTTAAGTGACTTAATAATGGAGGCAAGAATAAAACTAAATAGACTCACCCTCTGTAGTCATTGATACATTTTGTTTGGTGCTTTGTTGTTCAAAGAAATCTAGAATTTCAAGAAACATATTGGCTACTTACTTAACTTAATAAATAGATGAAATTGTTCATTTTATGTTAACTTACAGTGTAATGCAGTTCATTTAAGAAAATTTGAAAATGGCCTTTTCTTCTATCCAGCACTGAGATATTACTTTATAATGTTTCTTTGTTTAGGTAAGAGGGTATAGTTGGTTGGTGCACCTAAAATTGTCATGAAATGGAGTAGAAACTATGTTAATAGTTATGTTACTAATAATTAGATATATTAAAGAACACACCAATGATATATCCACACAGTAATTTCTCTGGGCCATTGAGGGAGAGAAAGGAGGCAAGAGCTGATAAGAAGTGACTATGTGGAAAGCCCTGCCATATTTTATCTAATTTAATTCTTCATTAAAAAACACTGACACTCTTATAATCATCCGCACTTCAGAGCTGGACTGATGATGCGCAGGTATGTTGAGTCACTTGTTTATGGATACACAAGCTAATAAATGGCACATGGGAAACTGAATATAGTTTTGCCTAGCATCATATTCACTACAGTATATTTATAGTTTCTTGGTTATGAAGCCAAGAAAAAGACCAGAGCACCAGGGGTAAGAAAATGAAGAATCTAATCCTCATAGGAGAGTCTCCTTTGATTCTCTTAAAAATCATTCACCTGATGGATGAAATAAGTGTTGATATCAATAAGTGTTCATTGTACACTCATGATATGTCTGGCTAGAGAAGACCCCTATTCACTGGGAGGAAGCCCTAATGTTAAAATTATAGTACATGTGAGACTATGAAGGCAGTGAAAGCACATACCATTATTAGCAACATAACCATAAAAAACAAGTAAACTAAGGCAGCTCAGAGTGATGGGAGAGGTATGCTCAGAGTAGTTGTTAGCAGAGAATAGCTGAAGACACACAAGACACAGAAGGATTATACCAGCAAGATACATGATCAATAGGTTTCTGGCAATAATTTAAGTAATTTAGGGCTATTTTGACCCAATTGAACATCTCCTTAATAACTGATTATGTGTTTAAACATACCAATACCTAAATATATAAAAAAATATCTTTTAGCCAATATTGTCTACATATTATTAAGCAAAGTCATATACAGTTTCTGAAATTGCAGTCATAAAATAAATCAGCCCAGCCTTGGCATATAATAAAAGCTTAGTGTGGTAGGTTCAATTATGTATTCCAATGGAAGACAAGTTCTTACCTTAATCCACATTCCTGTGGGTGTGAATTTATTTGTAAGCAGGACATTTAGAAGTTATTTATTTATGCTGTGGTGAACTGAATCAGAGTGGGTCTTAACCCATACTACCTGAGGCCTCATAAAAAGAAGAAATGAGAGAATCTAGGAGTCAGGGAAAGCCATGGGAGCAGCGAGGAACCAGGAGCCAGGAGCCAGAGTTCACAGGAATCTCAGAGAGACACAGGATCTCAGAAACACTGAGATCAAGGCCATCGCTATGTGACCGGGGCACAGGTCGATGCCAAGGGACACCAAGGGTTACTGCAAGCCAGCTCCAGAATACTAGAGAGTTTGGGTAGAAAGCATGGCTTTGATTTTGGACTTCTAGCCTTCCAAACCATGAGCCAGTACATTCCTGTTGTTAAGCGAACCCATTCTGTGGTTTTTCTCATAGCATCCTGGAAGACACGAAACTTAAACAGTATTATTTAATTAACTAAATTGCCCTTACCTGAAATGTATGTGTTCTTCTGCTTTTTTGACTTCACCTAACTATACACTATTAGGCAGAAACTGGATATCATACGACAAATTTCAAGCAGCTTATATTGACTACTAGTTGCAGCAAACCCATATGAAAAGACTCAGGCACACACATAAATGTACTATTGCAAACTGGACATGGACCAAAATAATTTCACAACTAGGCAGCATCACTTATCAGCTGCATTATAAAAACTAATGTGATCTTACATGGTGTATGTGTGTGTGCTTAACAAGCTAAGATTTTTTGTGTGTGTGCATGTTTTTTTAAAATATTTGATTAACACTAGTCAGGATTTTAACATTAGCAGCTCTTAAGACTGATTATGCTTTGGACACCTTAGGATGTCAATCCTCTCCTCAGGCAGTCTGATGTATACCAGGGAGCTAAGAGGAAATTCCTTGATTATAAAGTTATCCAGGTTATTTTCAAATAATTGCAAGTAAACAGGAAGCAATGAACTGACATTCTCAAATATTAAGAAAAAACATAATCCTATTGTTTTGTGATTTGCAAAGTTACTATAGCAATCGCTGCTTGTTTATTCAAGGACTCCTTAATTTATACATGCAAAGTTTCCTTTCTGTTTGATGAGTTTTCTCCTACTTTTGGCCATATCAAATAATTTGTAGTCAGCCCTTACTATGTAAAGGGATGTCATGTCATGCAGAGTGAGTCTATCCACCAAGGCCCGTATCTCTTGAAATAGAACGCACCTGCTGTTAAGGTCAGATAGCTTAGATTTATAATGGGGGGAAAAGCCTATGAATTTAATCTAAGTGATGGCTCACCATCTCCCCTATGTTTAATGCCTGTCTGTGAGATGATATTGATGTTACTGCCAGGCATGCAAGTTTATCTGTGACAGGAAGACAGGAAATACAAAACAACACTGAAACACTGCACTTAGCCTTGACTATCTCATCACATGAATGAAGTAAACAACTTCCCAAATGCCTAGGAGAACAACAGCCATGATTAAGAGGCAAACTTAAAAAGAAAATAAGCATTTAAAATGTTTAGTCATTAGAGATGAATTCTGCTATTAAAACATATTTACAAAATGACAGAAGGTGTTTAGATGAAAAATTAAGTTTCTAGTACCAATCCCTTCTGCTCAATCCCTGAGAAGCTGCTGGCACTAAGACTGCCAAACGTCATGCTTATTGCTGCCCAATTCTTAAGCCATAAATATCGGGACTCCCGTGTATATTGGCCAGCAGGTATCTGGAGTATTCAAACTTGGTCAGCCTGGGATAATCCTGAGAGTCTTCAGCCACCCTCCTGCTTCCCTTTCCATCTTTCACCATCACCTTTACAGGATGTAATCTGTTTGAATAGGCCCAAGACCACTAGCCCAGGCTCTACAGGTTCTTCCTGTAACTGAGTTTTATCGTGAATCCCAACAAGTAATTAGCCTCTTACTCTAAAACAGCGTATTATTTGTTAATAACTTCTCTAAGTTTCATTCCCCTCTATTGTAAGGTAGGTATGGCCATAGCACTAAAATTTCCCACTCTATTTGTGACTGTGAAAAATAAATATGATAAAATGACACATGCATTGTAGTGCATGACACATCATAATTGTTTAATATATAATGACAATGTTTCTCGATCTGTAATGATCTAGTATGGCTCTCACTGAGGACCTACATCCAGCTTCTTCGTCACAGCACTCAAAGGAAGGAGGCTTTTGGGTAACTGGGAAGTCTGTAAAAAGTCACGTCAGACTGATAGCACAAGATTTCAGTGGTTTATCAACAGAGTGTGGTCCAGGTACAGATGTCTTAGTCATTCTGAATCTGGAATAGCAGGAAAAATAAAGACTACACTCTTTATTGAAAACATAACCTAATAGTGTGTGAATAATTTGTATGTATGGATAGATAGATAAATAGATAGATAGATAGACAGATAGATAGAGAGATAGATAGACAGACAGACATGCTGTAGATATACATGATTTAGCTTAAGTTAATGCTGCATTCAAAGAAGTGCATTTCAAAGGCCACCTCCTCCTTCCATGATCTCCAAACTTAAAAAGCAATTTCTCATTTAATTACAGTTCTTGAGGATCAATTTGGTGACTGCTAATCACACTTGTCCTATCTTCTATTTTCCCCTCTCCAATTTTTTTTGCACCACTTTCACACTCTCAAGAGTTCATTTGTTACAATTATCCAGGAATTCACTGTCTTTATTATATTTCCCTCCTCTTGTTTCATATCCCTCTCTTTGTTTTATATATATATGTATAACTGTTTTTTGCTTAGTTATTTCTGCCATCTTCTGCCTCCTAAATTCTTCCCATCTCTGTCCATTCTCTAAGTACTTATCATCAAAGAGTCTGGTCCATAAAATACAGTTGTTTCACCATTACCATGTCAAAAATTTTTAGTCCTTATGATGTCTCAAAAATTAAAGTCTGTAGACATTAATACTTTATTTTTACAGTTGAAGAAATGGAATTTCACTAACCTTACATTATTTGTCTATGCAACACAACTCAAGTCCATCAGACTCCATGGCCCTTGCTCTTTAACTTCATGTGTAATAGCCATGATTGTAAAATTTGGGATTAGATTATTTTATAAGAATTATTATTAAAGCAATTTTATTTATTCCATCAATTTATCAAGCTACTCCTTTCTACAATAACATGTTGTGGATAGTCTCTGAAATTGACTCAATTTACAGTAATTATGATTAACACATGAAATAAAAGGTGTATCAAAAATAACTAAATATAAATAAAGACATAGTATTAACAGACTTATTTAATCAGAGACTATTTTTTTCCTGAGTAAAACAAATTCCTTTTCAGAATACAGAGAAATCTTATGCAAATCAATGTGAGAAGCAGTGCCAGTATCCCTGGAAAAGGAGGGTCAACAGGCATTTATCTCTCTCTATCTTTTGTGGCTTTCATCCCTATTTTCACTATTGTACATGTCTGCTTCATTTTTATATTTCCATAGACTGAATTCTTGCTCTTCTATGTGCACATATCTCACCATGTAAATCTCCAAATATATTCTCAATCTCCTAGTTAACAATACCTTTCACTACAACCTCACAAAAATAAAAATCTCACATATTCTCTCTATTCCAAATTCCTTTGAAGGAAAATAGGATTGGCTAAACTTGTTTCTGACCTGCAGATCAGTCTATTGCTAGCTAGAGCTGCTCTTTCTGAGCTAAGTCTGAGGAGGTTTCCACACTGAGGCGGTGTGAAGAGAAATGAGCGACAACTCGTGTATAAGAGTGTAGGATAGAAGAAATATATTTATTGGGAACAAGTATACATAAGGCCTATCTGATTTCAATTTGGATAAGTTTAGTTGCCTAGTTAAGTATTTCAGACTTTAGTAGCTGGATTCTAGTGAAAGTTTATCATGGCAGGAACTTCTTGGTCACTAGGATGGGAATGTCTTAACTTTAGTAAGTTTTTTCAATAATTCATCAATGGAATTCATTGGTACAAAATATTGAGAAAGACCATTATATTCTACTTTTTTTCAAATGTTGTTATTTTCAAGAACTATGAAGAATCCAGGATTCTAGACTATCTGCTGCAGTTTCGTGGATGGTGGCAAAATACACGAGATTCCTGGGTCAGAGACAAAGGACTTACTCACTCACAACATTTTCACTAGTCTTCTGAGCAACAGTTCCCACATGGCAATGTGAATAAGGAGAGGTGGCATTTGCACATGCACTGATTTGTTCTACAGAAGTGGAATTCTGAGCTTAGAGAACTCAATTATTTTATAAGTGACAGTAAGCCTACTTGACATTTGTCCCAGAGGGAGATATTATCTGTGCTATCCTGGGATGACACAAACCTACTCTTTGCTCCAGAGGGAGATACTATCTCTGTATTCCAAGGTCATTTGCTATACACACACTTTTGGAGGATAGTCTAGAACAAAGGCAACTAATGCTTCTGCTTCAGAGACATGCAGAAATATAAGAGATCCACAGAAAATTTCTCCCAACAATTATGAGGCTATCATCTTGAAAGGCTCAATGTAATCTTCGGAAAGGTACAAAGTCATGTGAAAGAGTGGATAGAAAATTTCAAATAATGAGAAATAAATTTATGCCAGTTTTTGTTCAATTAATTCCATATATTTTCTTCCTAGGGGTTTAAAGATTTATTTAGTGATTAAATTGATTTAATTTTGAAAGAAGTCTATAGGACATGAAAAAAATCACCTTTAATGGACTATATACTTTTTATTAAGTGATTTTTTTTTCTCTAGGCCCCAGGATCTAAACCCAGAACCTCCCAAGTGGGAGGCAGCCACTAAACCACTTGAGCCACATTCACTCCCTATTAACTGATTTTTAGCTCATTCTTAAGACAAAATTTTCATAACAGAAGAGATAGGTAGATTTTCTAATTTTCAACTGCCAGGGACATTTTACCTGTCATCAGGGTTGTATTTGATCTTGATAAATTAGAATTCATATTAGTTCCTGATTCATATAAGTTTGCCTTATAAATGAGCCAGAATTTATGTAATGAAAAAATGACAAAAAAAATTTCATGATTATATTGCTTAGAATTCACTAAGTGTGTTGACAATATTTGGGAACCTCACAACAACTTGAAAGATAGGCAGAGAACGCATTTTATCTTCTCTTGATGGATGAGAAAAGAAGCAGTGTTAAGTGCTCTGCTGTACACGTCCCATAAGACTAATTTGAGACCTAGATCCGAAGTCTCCTTCACACCAACCCACAGTATCCTCTGCCCGGGAAACTAGTGGAAGTGGAAACTAAATTATACACGTAACAAAGAGAATGTTCCTATAGAACATTTGTAGTCTGAAACACATTTATGTAGCAGCATGTTGAAACTTGGTTGAATTCATTGGTACTTTATTTGAAGAGGCTGGAAGATATAATCTATTTTCCTAATAGAAGGCCTACTGAGGAAATAATTTCTTTATGCTCAAAAGATCCAGTGATGGAAAATTCAGAAGAACTCCCTAGGATTTCTGTTCAGACTTTAAGTAGGGAACTGGAAGGGAAGCTGTTAAAGCAGCCTTCCTGCAGTTTTAACATAAATATGTGAAGAGGACAGAAACTTTCCAAGGTTTTGAAGTAGAACTACAATTTTTACTAAACATTATTACCAGCGAAGTTCTTGGGAAATAGGCGTTAGTTTCAGTAACCCTCAAACTTTAATATTAATTATTTTGCTTTACCTACAAGTTATAAGTTACACAGGTATTTAACAGCAAAAATTAAAGCTGAAGTACCAAAACAAAATTTTTAAATGAACATAGAGATTTATATTACTGAATTTACCTTAGTTAATTCAATATGAAAATGAAATAGCAAAGAAGTCTCAGTCAGAGTACTTACTCTTCAAAATTAAATGAGAGGTTAAACAAGGAGTGGTTGGTTGAATGTGTGTGTGCATGTGTGTGTGTGTGTATAGTTGCACGAGACTCCCAATCAAAATTGTTTTGAATATAGTATGACCATTTATCATCTTCTATCACTGATATGAATTCATTTATTGGATTGGCTAGTTTATACCTCAAAAAGCCTAGAAAGCCAGACCTAACCATGAGGGGATAAATAATTAGGCAGTTATCTAGTACAAATGTTAGAAGCTTTGTTGTGATTAGCTTCAGATATTTGGGAGAAAAACTTAGAGCACCTCAGCTCAGCACAAAGGCAAAGGCTACCACATGGACAATGGGACTCAGAGAACAGGAATGCTCTGAAGGGGAATGATGAGGGCACTCCTAGTTTTTCCTATGATTGAGCTTTGACAGGTCTTCAGTAAAGCTAGATATACTTTCTAAAAAAATGTTTTAGTTAGAAATGTTATAGGTTTATAGAAAAATCATGGGAAAAATACAGAATTCCCATATACCTGCTATTACTAACACTTTGCATTAGTGGGTCCTTTGTTACAACTGATGAAATATTAAATATGCACTATTAACTGTAATACATAGTTTACCTGAGGGTGTATGTTTTCCAATATTAAAACAAAAACAAATTGCATTAGTGAGGTACATTTGTTATATTTCATGAAAGACAGTCTTTATAATTGTACTATTAACTATAATCCATCACTTAAAATAGGGTTCACTGTGCAGTACACTCCTATGTTTTCTCTTTTAACTTTTATTCTAGTAACATATACATGACCTAAAATGTCCTTTTTTAACCATATTCACATATATAATTCAATGCTGTTAATTACACAACAATATTGTGCTACTATGACCACCATTTATTTCCAAAACTTTGTAGTCAAGTCAACCCAAATAGATATCTACACAAATTGAACAATAACACCTCAACCCAACCCTGGTCATCATTATTCTAGATTCTAACTCTATGAGGTTGCTTATTCTAATTATTTTATACTAGTGAAATCATGAAATATTTGTCCATTTGTGTCTGGATTATTTCACTCAACACAATGTCTTTAAGGTTCATCCATGTTGTCACATGAACCAGAACTTCATTCCTTTTTAATGCTGAATAATATGAATAATAGTACATTGTATATATATATATACTATATCTCCATTTCATTTATCCATACATTGGTTGATGGACACTTGAGTTGCTACCATCTTTTGTCAATTGTGACTAATGCCGCTATGAACATTCGTGTGCAAATATGTGTTCAAGTCTCTGTTTTTGATTCATTTGGGTATATACTTAGTACAGGGAATACAAGATCATATGATAATTCTATACTTAGCTTTCTGAGGAACTACCAAACTGTTTCCACAGAGGCTGCACCATTTTACATTCCCACCAGCAGTGAATGAGTGATCTTACTTCTCAGCATATTTTCTAGACCTTGTAATTTTCTGTGTTTTTTTTTTTCCATTTTAAACTTTGTTTTTAAAGAAGTTTTAGATTACATAAAAGTTATATTGAAAATGTAGTGGACTACCATATACCCCACTTACTCCCCCCTCACACTTTCTCCCATTAATGACATCTTTCATTAGTGTGGTACATTTGTTACAATTGATGAACAAATATCGAACCATTGCTACTTAACCATGGTCCATAGTTTACATTATGGTTTGTATTTGCACCACACAATTGTATAGGTTTTGACAAAATATATAATGGCCTGTATCCATCATTGCCATATCAGGCAAAACAATTCCAACGTCTCAAAAATGCCAGATGTTGCACCTATTCTTCCATCTCCCTCCCCTCAGAACCTCTGGTGACCACTGTCTTCATATCAATGTTATAAGTTATGCCATTACTAGAATAATAATAACTCTATTTTGTCCATAGTTGCATTCCCCCTTATGTGTGTTCATTCCTCAATCTTGAGGATTTGGGAATGGTGATGACAACTCTGCTTCTGATTGAAAGGGAGCTTAGATCCTATGGGGCAGATGGATGGATCTGTCTTGCTTGCATTTATAGATACTCTCTGTTCTTTGGGATGGACATTGTCCATCATCATCCTTTTGTTAGTTGTCCTGGGAGAGTCCAATGAATTGGAGAGTAGGTGTTGGCTACAAATCTGCTGAGATTCAGGGCTCAACTGTCATATGAACAGACTGAAGAGTTAAGTCTCTGGGACATAGTATTAGTCAGCCAAAGGGTGCTGATGCAAAGTACCAGGCATCTGCTGGCTTTTATAAAGGGTATTTATGTGGGGTAAAAGTTTACAGTTACAATGTTCTAAAGAGTCCAACTCAAGTTTCCTTTCTTACCAAAGTCAGTTGCCACCTGTTGAAGCAAAATAGTTGCCAGTCTCTGAGAGGGTTCAGCATTCTTTCCTCTCACCTACAAGTTGGCATAGGTCTCATCTCTTTTCTTGGGGTTTCAGCTATTTGAGCCTTCTCCTTTCACATGGCATGTAGCAGTTTAATATTGTTTATGAATTCCAGAAATAGATATTGGATTATGTTTGTAAACTGGTCTCTTCCTCTGGGTGTATTAGATTGTATTAACTTCAGAGGCTTCACTTTTACTTGATTAAATTATGATTATGGCTTTGATTAGGTCATGTCAATAGGACGTCAAGTTCCCACCCCCTTGGTGGGCAGGGACTAATAGAGAAAAGGACATGGCAGAGGTGAGAGTTGGAGTTTTGATGCTGGAGCCCTGGGAAGTAAATACACAGAGAAAAAGAACATAGAGGAGAGAACTTTGTTTTGATGCTGGAGCCCTGGAAAGAGAGACAGAGCCTGATAGTCTACAGCTGACCTTGTGGAGATAACAGAGCAGCTGAGCCCAGAAAGAAATGAGCCCCCGGGAGAGTGATAAGACTTATGCCAGGCTACAGCTGAGAACAGAAGGAGCTAGGACCACAGAGCCTTAGGAGGAAGAGGAAGTCTGAACTCTCACAGACACCAGCAGCCATCTTGCTTCAACCCATGGCAATAGACTTTGGTGAGGGAAGTAACTTATGCTTTATGGCCTTGTGACTCTAAGCTTCTACCTCAAATGAATACCCTTTATAAAAGCCAACAGAGTTCTGGTACTTTACATGAGCACCCCTTTTTGTGATTCATACATAGCAGGACCAATATGACCAAGTTCTCTCCTCTTCTGATGTCTATGGAACTCTCTTTCTTTCTGTGCCTTCTTCTGTGTGTGTTCTTGAGTGAGTATCCATTTATATAACCCACCAAGGGGACAGGGTTAGACCCATCCCCAGGAGTCATGTCCCACACCAGGGGCAGGGTTGGGGAAGCAGTGAACTTATATGCTGCATTTGGCCTTAGAGAGAGTCCACATTTATATACCAAGGAGGTTTTCAGGAGGTAACTTTTAGGCAATATATATTACTGGGCTAAGTTTCAATTTCACAAGAATAAGGTCCATGAGTACAAGCATTAATATCCAGGGCTTGTACTATTTGTCGGGCTTCTTTTATCATGCACTGCCTATACTCTAGAGATTCTTACCACTCTTTTAGAGATTGTAGAAGGACTCCCCAGGATGGAAATTTAATATTTTCTTGGTCATTGTGTGGGTCTCCACCCCACTGAGATGACTGCATGAACACATTCATCTTCCATAGAGGCATTCTCCAGGTGCACCCTTTCCGACATATCCCCACCACCACTGACACCCCGTACCAGTCGTCCTCCCCTGCCATAGTTGTAACTTTTCTGTAATCCAAAATCTCCCCCAAAACAAAGCAAAAAAAAAAAATTTTTTTTTTTTTACATTATGCTTCCCATCACCATAAGATCTGTTATCTTTTATATATACTGACAATTTCTTCTGTATGTTCCCCCAGGGTCTTTTTTTTTTTCCACTTTATTTTCAAAGAAGCTTTAGGTTACAGAAATGTCACATAGAAAATATAGGGGATTACCATATACCCCAATCTCTCCTTTTCACATTTTCCCCTGATAATAACATCTTACACAAGTATGGTACATTTATTATAATTGATGAACAAATACTGGAGCATTGCTATTAACCATGGGCAATGGTTTACATTATGGTTTGCACTGTGCACCGTGCACTTTTATTTGTTTAGACATAATGTATAATGGCCTGTATCCATCATTGCAGTCATGCAGAACAATTCCAATGCCCTAAAAATGCCCTATGTTCTACCTATTCTCCCCTGCCCCTCCCCTCAGAACCTATGGCAATGATTAAGTTTCAATTTTTCCAGAGTAAGGTTCGTAGTTGAATACAATAATATTGAGGGCTTGACATACTGGTCTGTTTTCTTTTATTTGGCACTGCCTATGTACTCAAGAGATTCTTGCCCCTCTGTTTGAGAACATAGCAGGACTGCCCAGGATTGGAGTTTAATTTTCTTGTTTATTGTGCAGGTCTCCACCCACTGAGATAACACCCTGTGACAAGATGAACACATTCATATTCCATAGAAGCATGCCTCAGGTGCACCCACATATCCCACCACCACCAACGCCCTACACCAGTGACCTTCCCCTGCCATATTTGCCGAAAGAACATTCTCACCATTGTAGCAAAGATGGAGCAGCCATCTTGCTCCAACACTTTGCAACAGACTTTGGTAAGGAAATAGCTTATGTTTTATGGCCTGGTAACTGAAAGCTTCTAATCTAAATAAATGCCCTTTATAATATCCAACAGATTTCGGGTACTTTGCACCAGCACCCCTTTGGCTGACGAATACAACAGTATAGGGTGGACTTGGTAAAGGGTCCGTGGTTTTCACCTGACTGGCAAAGGGGTCCATGGAACAAAAAAGGTTAAGAACCCCTGCTCTATAATCTATATCTATGGCAGGAGCAACCTAGGCCATGCTGCTCTGTGTATGTCCCAAGATCCATGGGACTGAATGATCTTGGGACATGATCATAATGATCATGATGATCTTGGGGAGGAGTCTAGACTATCAGGTCCAGGAAGAATACCTCTCACCTGATCTTGGAGATTACTTTCCTTTTTTCAGCACTTACGGTGTGTTCCAGTCTCTATCGTCCTCCATAGGTCCAAGCAAGTAGAATTTGTCCTTTTATTATTTGATTCTTAGGGGAGAATTTTCCAGGGTATGTCTTTCATCACCATGTTGATGACATTACCATAGGTATATTTTACATTTTTAAATTTAATTATCACAATAGCACACTAAAAATATTACTATTAACATGGAATGGACCAAAATCTCATATGGCTTGCTCTGGATTGGAGAGTTGAATCCAAATCCAGTTCTCCATTCAAAGTCCTTTGTTCATTTTACTTTGCTAATATTAGAATTTTGCTTTTATACAGATCAGAAAACGTATGCTATGCCTTTACCTTTTAAAAAATATTTAAGCTAATATTCTGATTCTGCAAATAGAATTTAAACAAAAGCATCAGTTTTTAGTGGGGGGGGCATGGTGGGTGTATGTGGGGGGGAAGGGTTAATTTTTAGCTTTTCCTGTATCTTTTCAGAATGTACTGCAATGACTGGTCATCACTGATTCTATCTGGAAATTAATGTCAAGTAACTTAAAATGCCTGTGTGCTGTGTATGCACTGTGAAATATTTTCCAAATGAACGAAAATAAGCTAATTGTGATACATGTATACATTTGCACACGTGTTTATGTAAAAACGCATGCCTAATTTTTTAAATAAAAAAGTCAATTTTAACATATAAAAATGAAAATAATTTGAAGTAGTTCCTGAGATTCAAAGAGAGTTTCAAAATAGCCCCAATAATATGTAGCAAGATAAGTTTGAAGGTGTTAATAGTACACAAAACTCAATTTCAAACTTTTAAGTAAAGCTGGAAAATGGTCCAGATGAAAAATATATAAGAAAAATAACTTCACTTTTCACTTTCTTCACAGTCATCTGAAGCAAAAAATGTTTAATTTTGAGACAGTCCCATTTATTTGTTTTCTTTCATTGCTCATGTTTTGAGTGTAAGGTCCAAGAAACCACCACCTACCACAAGATTTTGAAGATGTTTCTCTATATTTTCTTCTTGTAGTTTTATGGTTCTAGATTTTATAGTTAGGTTTTTGATCCATTTTGAGTTAATTTTTGTATACAGTGTGAGATAGGGGTCCTCTTTCTTTCTTTTAGCTATGGATATCTAGTTCTCCCAGCACCTTTTGCTGAATACACTCTTCTGACCCAACTGGGTGGGTTTGGCAGCATTGTCAAAAATATTTTAGGTAATCTAAGCACCTCTTAAAATATATGTATATATATATATATATAAATAACATTTTTGTAAGCAAATACACATATATGCATATATATTTATATATCATTTTACAAATGTTTGTATGTATTGTGAGAATTTTGATTTTTACCCATAATAAAAAAAAAAAAAAATCACTTGACCATAAATGTGAGAGTCTATTTCTGAATTCTCAATTCAATTCCATTGGCCAATATGTCTATTTTTATGCCAGTGCCATGTTCTTTTTACCATAGTAGCTAAGTAATATGCTTTAAAGTCAGGAAATGTGAGTCCTCCATTTTTTATCTTCTACTTTAAGACATTTTTTGCTATTCAGGGCCCCTTATACATCTAAATAAATTTGATAATTGGCTTTTCCATTTCTGCAAAAAAGGCTGTTGGAATTTTTATTAGTATTGCACTGTATCTGTAAATCAGTTTGGGTAGAATGGACATCTTAACAATATTTAGTCTTCCAGTCCATGAACGGGAATGTCCTTTCTCTTTATTTAGGTCTTCTTTCATTTCTTTTAGCAATGTTTTGTAGTTTTCTAAATACAGGTCATTTATATCCTTAGGTTTATTCCTAAATATTTTATTCTTTTCATTGTTATTGTAATGGAATTTTTTCCTGACTTCCTCCTCAGATTGCTCATTAATAGTGTATAGAGATACTACTAATTTTTGCATATTAATATTGTAACCTGCCCCTTTGCTGAACTCATCTATTAGTTCTAATACTTTCTTGTGCATTTTTCGGGATTTTCTAGATATGGGATCTTATTATCAGCAAATAGTGAAAGTTTTACTTCTTCCTTTCTTATTTGGGTGCCTTTTATTTATTTTTCTTACTTAAGCTAGAACTTCTAGCACGATATTACACAACAGTGTTGACAGTGGGAATACTTGTCTTTTTTCTTATCTCAACAGGAAGAAAAGCTTTCAGTCTTTCATCAAGGAGTACAATGTTAGCTGTGGGTTTTTCAGGTAAGTACGTTACCATGTTGAGAAAGTTTCCTTGATTCCTATCTTTTGAAGTGTTTGTACCCAGAAAGAATGCTGGATTTTGTCAAATGCCTTTTCTGCATCAGTTGAGATGATCACATGATTTTTTTTCTTCAATTTATTAATGTGGTGTATTGTACTAATTATTTGTGTGTGTGTGTTGAACAGCCCTTGCATATCTGGGATGAAACCCACTTGATCATGGTATATAATTCTTTTAATGTGCTTTGGATTAATTTAGCAAATATTTTGTTGAGAATATGTACATCTATCTTCATTAGATAAATTGATCTGTAATTTTCTTTTTTCACAGTATCTATAACTGGCTTTGGTATTTGGGTGATGTTGGATTCATTTGGTAGCATTTTCTCCTGTTCAATTTTTTTGGAAGCATTTCAATAATATTGGTATTACATCTTCTTTGAGTGATTGGTAGAAATCACCCATGAAGCAATTTAGTTCTGGATCTTTCATTTTGGGGAAGTTTTTGATGACTGCTTCAATCTCTTTAATTGACATTGGTTTGTTGATGTTGTATTTCTTCTAGGGTTAGTGTAGGTTGTATATGTGTTTCTAGGGATTGTCCATTTTGTCTACATTGCCTAGTTTGTTGACTACAGTTGTTCATAATATCCTCTTTTGATCTCTTATTTCTGGGGGGTCAGTGGTAATGCTCCTCTCTATCAATTCTGATTTTATTTATGCGCATCTTCTCTTTTTTTTTCTTTGTCAATCTGGTTAAAGTGTTGTCAATTTTGTAGATCTTCTCAAAGAATCACTTTTGGTTTTGTTGATTCTATGTTTTTTTTGTTGTTGCTGTTCTCAATTTCATTTATTTCTATTCTAATATTTGTTATTTCTTTCTTTCCATTTACTTTGAGATGAGTTTGCTGTTCTTTTTCTAGTTCCTTCATGTGTGCATTTAGGTTTTTGATTTTAGTTTTTTTAAAAAATGTAAGTATTTAGTGTGATAAATTTCCCTCTCAACACTGCCTTCACTGTATCCCATAGGTTTGGATATATTGTGTTCTTGTTTTCATTCATCTCAAGACATTTGCTGATTTCTCTTGTGATTTCTTCTTTGACCCACTGATTATTTAAGTGTGTTGTTTAATTCCCATATATTTGTGAATTTTCACTTTTCCTGCCTCTTATTGATTTCCAGCTTCGTTACACTATGATCAGAGAGAGTGCTTTGTATAATTTCAGCCTTTTCAAATTTATTGGTATCTGTCTTGTGACCCAACATATGGTCTATCCTGGAGAAAGATCCATGAGGACTTGACAAGAATGCATATCCTGCTATTTGGGTTGTAAAGTTCTATAAATATCTGTTAGGTCTAGTTCATTATCATATTATCATATTATTCAAACTCTCCATTTCCTTATTTATGCCCTGTCCAAATGTTCTATCCAATGATGAGAGTGATATATTGAAATCTCCAAATATTGTTGTAGAGATGTTTGTTTCTCTCTTCATTTTTGCCAGTGTGTGCCTCATGTATTTTGGAGCACCCAGGTTAGTTGCATAAATATTTATCATGTGGCTGTTTCTTCTTGGTGAATTGTCCCTTTTATTAATATATAATAACCTTTTTCAACTCTTACAATAGTTAAAAAAAATTTCTTTTAGGGGGTACCAGGGATTGAACCCAGGTCCTTTTACATGGGAAGCAGGTGCTCAACCACTGAGCTCTGCCCCCTCCCCAATAGTTTTGCATTTAAAAAACTTAGTTGTCTGATACTAGCATCACTCCCCCAGATCTTTCTTGGTTACTATTTCTATGGAATATCCTTTTCAACCTTTCATTTTCAGCCTGACTGTGTTTTTGTGTCTAAGGTGAATCTCTTGTAGACAAAATATAGATGGCTCATATTTTTTAATCCATTCTGTCAGTCTATGTCTTTTGATTGGGAAGTTCAATTCATTAACATTCAATGTTATTACTGTAAAGGTATTACTTACTTCGTCCAATTTATCATTTGGATTTTGCTTGTGATATCTTACAATTGTTTGTCTGTTTACCTTTTAATTGACCCTTACAAATAATCTTCATTTCTACACTCTTTGATTTTGCTAAGAAGGTGAAAAAGCAGCCTACACAATGGGAGAAAATGTACAGAAAACACATATCCAATAAGTGTTTTATCTCTATGTTATATAAAGATATCATACAACTCACTGATAAAATGAGAAGCAACCCAACTTAAAAATGGGCAAAAGACTTGAACAGACATTTTTCCAAAGAAGAAATCCAAATGGCAAAAAAGCACAGGAAAAGATGTTCAACATCAATAGTTATTAAGGAAATTCAGGTCAAAGCTACAATGAGATATCATTTCAAGATTTACAGAATGGCCATTATTAAAAAAATAGAAAACTATAAGTGCTAGAGTGGATGCAGAGAAATAGGAACATTCCTTCACTGTTGGTGGGAATGTAGAATGGCTTAGACTCTGTGGAATAGAGTTTGGCTGTTCTGCAGGAAGCTAAATATAGAACTGCCATATAATCTAGCAATCCAGTTACTAGAAATGTGTTCAAAAGAATGGAAAGCAATGATGCTAACAGATATTTGCATACCCATGTTCATAGTGGCATTATTCACAATTGCTAAAAGCTGAAAACAACCTAAATCTCCATCAAACAATGAATGAATTAACAAAATGTGGTATATACATATGAGGGAATACTATTCAGCTGTTAAGAAAAAATAAAGTCATGATGCATGTGACAACATGGAAGAACCCTAAGGACATTATGATGAGTGAAATAAGCTGGACACAAACGTACAAATATTGTTTGGTTCAGTAATGAGAACTAAATATGTTGAGTGTTTAAACTCATGGAGTTAAACTATAGAATATAGGTACTGGGAGATAGAACGTGGGTTAAGAAAGGGGAGCTGATGCTGAATGTATGAATAATGTTTAATAAGGTGGATTTTAAATGTGTGGAAATGGATAGAGTTGGTGATAACACATTATAGTGAATATAACTAACACTGATGGTATATAAATGTGAATATGGCTGAAAGGATCCAGGGAGGTTAATGTCAATTGAAAGAAAGCTAGAGGATAATCTAGGGACTCTATAACATAGTGACTTTGACGGTACATGATGATTGTGGTTAAATGTACAAATATAAGAATGTTTCTGTATTAAACGGTGTTAAGAATATGGAGATACAAGGGAAAACTACAACTAATGTATGGAATAAACTATAGTTAACAGTAATATTGTATATTTTTATAACAATAGCAAAGAAGGTACTATATCAATGCTAAGGGTCAATAATAAGGGGTTAAAGGGGGATATGGGATTTTTCCTTTTGGAGTAATGAATATTCTGAAATGGATTTAGCTGATGACAGCACAATTCTGTGATGGAACCAAGAGCCAATGAGTGTATACTTTGGATGGATTGTACAAGGCATGGGACCATATAACGTAGTAAAACTTGTTGTGAGTGATGGACTGTGATTAACAGCACAAACACGAGAATGTTCTCTCATGAACTATAACAAATACACAATACTAACACATTGTGTGACTAATAAGATGGTTTGTGGGGAAAATATACCAAATACAAGCTATGGACTATAGATAACATTAAAATTATGACAATGTTTTTCATCATTTGTAACAAATGTGTCACAAAAATGTAAAGTGCTGGTGTGAAGCAGTGTATGGGGAATCCTGTGTGGGATGCATGATTGTTCTTTAAAATTTTGAAATTAAAAAAAGGGTAAAAAAAAATTAACTTTTATCTTAAATCTTAAGACTTTTACTACTGAGTACTCTGTAATTGGAATGAACACTTTGTTTTATTTAAAATGCATATAACTGTTAGCAAACATTTAATAATGTTTCACTATCTTAATATTCAAAATATACTTTGAAATATTTCTAATATATTTATTCAACCCTTAAGATATATTTATCTATATAGTGACAGCACAGTGTGGTACTTAACACCACAGGCTGTAGTCTTTATCCTAGAGTTCAAATACTGGTTTCAACATCTACTAGCTTTTTAACCTTGGGAATTTTTCCCTTTTGTGTTTCTGTTTTCTCATCTATAAAATGGGAACAGTAAAAGTGTCTACCTCTTTAGGATGTTGTGAAAATTCAATGACACAATATCTGGTAAGTGCTTAGTATAATACTTGACTCAAAAAATGTTAGTGATTATGTTTAGTTCTCAAATGATTGCTGGTATGTCCATATATATATATATATATATATATATATATATATATATATATATATATTCAACAAAAATGTTTACTTAATTGAGATACCCAAATATATTTCTAATTAGATAATGTCTAATCTATCTACTTCTATATGTATATACAGAAAGAAAGAGATAACTTTAAAAAGCATGCAAACTTTGTTAATATTCTGGGTGTAATAACAAATTTCTAGTTCCTAAAATAGTGAGAATTAAAATGTTGCTCAAGGACATAAGACATCTGTGGAATCTGTAAAGCCATTTGTGTATAGAGCATACGAGTCCTAAAGGGTAGCCCTAGGTAACATGCTCTGTGATCATTGGCATTCTCTCCATTTACAATCCTGGGAAACTCCTTTTCTAACTAGTTGAAGTTAAGAATTCAATGGGCAAGAGATGTAAGACTTTAATACTTCTAAGATTTGATGTGCTATGTTCAATAGCTCCCCTGGACTGTGTAGAATTAATTGGCTGGTGGAAGCAAGTGAATTTGTGTAATCTAGCAGTTCTCAAAGTCCTACCTCTGGATCCCAGGGGTTTATGAGACCATATCAGGATTCCACGAAATAATTAGCTTTTCCCATTTTAAAAATGAGAAAATGGAGACACAGAAGGCTTTTTTCCTAATACTAGATCTACTTTGCCTTTTCTACTGTGCTAACATTTGCCCTGGTAATTCACAGGTAAAATTTATGGTGCTTTAGTATGAATCGAAGCAATGATATCAAACTATACTACCAGTTTTACTTAAAAATATCCTTGATAGGACCTCTAGAATATGGCAGTTTTAATTATTCCTCCTTCCCTGATGTGAGGCAGTATGGGGTTGTAGAAAAAGCTCTTGACTCAATTTCAGAGTCTGTATGTTGAATCCTCGTTTTATCACCAATTAACTTTAGGCAAGACCTATTACCTTCTTTGAATTCAGTTTCTCCATCAAGAAATAAAGACATCAAGCTAAAAAAAAAGAAGTACAGATTAAAGATTGTATTAAATCCTGATTCTTTTGTCTTTTAATATTCTGCATGACAAAATGAGAAGTAGGTAGAAAATACTTCTGCTGCATACTGAAGTAAGATGGCTGTTTCTGTGGAAAAAAAAAAGTTTATGTGAATGTTCAAGTCACAAGGCAAATTAGCCACTTATTCCAGGGCACCCTTTTTTGACTTGAAAGAACAGCTGACAAACTATGTTTATTCAGACTTGAGTATTTCACAGAAAATTCTTCAAAAATGAAGTAAGTGAGCCTGTCACTTCAAAGAAAACAACTGAAAGTATTTGTTGCCAATGATAGTTTCAAGATTTAAAAGAAATATTAGAATTTAAAACTTGAATCCCTACCTTGGATTTGGCACCTTCCTAATACTTAGACTTTTCTGATGAGATTTTTAGTGGTACTAATAAACGTGGTTTTTAAAAATATTTTATTGACCAAAGTGGACACTACCCCAAATAGTGGGGCTCCTGAGGACTCCGGAGACACCTAGGTCCTGCAGTCATGGCAGAGAGCTCCGGAGTTTGGTGCCTTGCCAGTGGGCCCTACTTTGGAGCTTGTGCTCCGGAGTGTGATAGAGTTGGACTCAGATGTGACTTCTCTACACATGCCTCTTCTGTCCCTTTTGTTTGAACCTATAGTTGGTTCTGGAGTTGGTAGGTGTACGTCCAGGAGACTTGAATCTTTGGGCTGTCCATGTGCCAGCTGGGTCTTGAGCCTCAGCGGAGTTGCAGCACCTACTTTCCAGTTCATTGGACTCACCCAAGACAGATGACAGGGAGGTGAGGATGGACAACCACCACACCAAGAGAGTCTACAACTGCAAGCAAGAGAGTCCCATCCATCAGCCATATAGGATTGAAGTCCCCTCTCAATTATAGGTAAGGTGGGCATCCCCCAGAATCCTCAGGATTGGCGAATAAAATATGGACTAGAGTAGACTTACTGGTGTTTTACTATATAGACTTATTGTGATTCTAGCAATGGAAGAAATTATATCATTGATGTGGAGACAGTGGCCACTGGAGGTGTTGAAATTAGGGAGAGGGAAAAAGAAGTGTAATATGAGGGCATTTTCAGGACTTGGAATTGACCTGGATGACATTGCGGTGACAGATGCAGGCCATTATATATCCTGCAATAACCTACAGAATTGAGTGGGAGAGAGTAAACTACAATGTAACTATAATCCATGCTTAGTGGCAATGCTCCAAAATGTGTTCATCAATTGCAGTGAATGTATCACACTAATGAAAGAAGTTGTTAATGTGGGGAAAAGTGGGAGGTCTGGGGAGTGGGGCATATGGGAATCCCTTATATTTTTTTATGTAACAATTTATGTAATCTAAGTATCTTTTAAAAATAAATAAAAATATATTTTAAAAATGACAAAAAATGTTTATTATGAAATATGTCAACATTTGGAAGATCTGCATAACTCAGTGTTCCAATATTTTCCAAATGACTAGTGAATGATGATACATGATTATGCCTGTTTAAAAGATCTATTCATAGTGAAAAATACACTAATAGTTTAATGTAAGATAGAAAATGTTCACTGATATAAGTTCAGAGTTTACATTGAAACTAACCTTTAAGAAATTACCACAGGGTGAGTTTTGGTGTGGTATCAAAGACAAATATAGAAACTTATCTGAAAAATCTGTTATAATACTCCTTAGTTTTTCAACTATATGAATATATAAGGCCATATTTTCTTCATGTAATGTAAAAAAAAAAAACCCACCTACTAGATCAGATCAAATGTAGGGAGATAGATTCTAGCTCTCTTCTATTAACACAGATATTGAATAGATTTGCAAAAATGTGACTAATGTAATTCTTTTCAATAAATTTCTTTATGAAAATATAGTTATTTTTCACAAATATCATGTTATTTATGTAAAGGGTCCTGAGACCAAAATGTTGGAAAACTTCTGATTAAATCTGAACCTCTACTGGAAGCTGGTACCTCAGGGTGGATGGTGGGTGTTGGTAAGATTTGTGCTTTGCTATTTTGCTCTGTTTTGTTTTGTAGTTGGCAAAATTGTAGTTTGCAATTGCATTATATCTCCAGTATATCCTAGATATGAATGGAAAATGTCCCAGAGTAAATGGCATACTTGTGGCATTAAAAAAATTTCACTTCTTTAAAAAGTAGGTACCTTATTTTTCATCTTTACATCTATCAAAGTAGTCATCAATATTTACTACTCCTCTGTCTCTTTTTGTTCTTGTCCTGCATAGCATCTGCATAGCAGTCAGATGATTCCAGCATATCATGAAGATCCAGTTTTAAAATTTTAAATGAAAAAAAAGTTATAAAATATATTGATTAGGAGAGATCTTTAGGAGATCCTTCAACATCATTAGATATTTACATTTCCCTTTTGGAGGGAAATTCGATTTTCATTCTATAAGATTTTAAAAAACGCATATTGGAATATGTATGCTCCTATTAATAACAAATACATTGTAACAGAAATAAGGAAGGAGAATATGGGGTGTCTGGAAAATTCTTGGGACAGTCCCTTTTATCCTGAGATTAGAGTTGCTGTTTCTGTCACCACTGAATGCAAATTAATTGAGGTAAGAAGGTTGTGACCATTTCTGGGCAATGTTTCTGCCTAAGAGGAATTAGTACTCCTCTCCCCACTTTGAGACAGTCACCTAGGCTTGATACTGTTGCACATAAATCCCTCTTCACTGTTTTTTCATCCAAATGAGCAGTGGGGACCCAGACTACTTGGTTGTTAAAATAATTTTTTAAAAATCTGGTAGAAAGTGGAATTCTTTCAGATAATATCTAAATGTCTGAGATAGGATATAAAGGGCCAGAGAGCCTTCTGTTTAGTCTCTATCTCTTGGTGTCCCCAAACTTCCATTTCATTGCAAAGAAAATATCAAATTAGGGCATCAGTAGAAAAAGAGGAGTCACTTCTAATTCTGTTAAATCCTAAGACAACATTGTGGTCTACTGAAATCTATATTTTATTTAATTTCTTCAAAAATAAAATTGTGCTATTTTGAGATTTAAAATAAAGGAATATTATTTGTTTTAAGGTTGACAAACTGAAGTCCTAAATAATGGTTGACAAACTATTTTTCAACCTTTTTCTTTCAATTGTACTGACTACTTTATCTTCGTTTTAATGAATTGGATGAATTGATCCTGGGTGATTCTTATCTTTTTTTTTTTTTTTTTTTTAAGATGTAATTATTTTGTTTTTCTTCTTTGGCACAGTCAAGAAATTTTTAGATGGGAACAAAAAGTTTGAAATCTGTCAATTAGGAGCAGACTCCCCAGAAGGATAATGTTATATTTCAGATAGGAGGATTTGGGTATGAGAGGGCCTTGAAGAGAAGAGTGATACAAATCAGAATGCTTTGGGGGTCTCCCAAGAAGGTCAGAAGCACTGAGTGTGTAATAAGTGGGGGGCCATTATCTTTCCTCTGACAGAGAGCAGCTCACTGACCTGGCATGCTGGCAAATGGAGAGGAAAACTCTGCACTGAGATGTAAATACCCCACACAGGCCCCTCATGAATATCTTGTCTTCAGGATTCAAGCCAGTGACCTGGAAAACAAGGTTCCTCCCCAATCAAAATGACAGGCAAAGCTGGTTTCCTGTTAGGAAGACTATGAGGTGTGTAAAAAAATTATGATTTCTGAGGGAGAAAAATGAGATGTCACACAGAGCAAAATATTACTTTCAAATGGTCCTCTGAGTTCTTTTGAATGGCAGCTGTTAAGAATTCAATTGTGTGTATGACACGCTGGAATCCAGAATGGAAGTTCTGTTGGGGGGCAGGAATGAATAGAAAATTTTGATTTAAATACTCATTTGAGAATATTTGAATATCTGTCATTCTTTATAGCCTAAAGGTTAATTCTTGAAAAAATAATTTCCATTAGTAACACAAATTCTAACCTTGTCAAATCTTATGTAATGCATCAGTGCTGAAAGGCATATTCTTGGAAAACTGTACTGTTAAATATGTAATCCTGGTTTTTAGGTAATGTTTTCCTCTAGAAGTTTAATTTATTTTATCAGTTATTCAGTTAAAGAAATTCATTAAGGTATGTTTGTTTTTGTGGCCAACATACAATAATAATGTATCAACTTTTATGAATTATGGAAAATATTGAAATTATGAAAAATATAGAGTATGAAATATTTCAATGAGAGCTCTAAAATTTATATGGAAATAGGACATTTAAAATCATTTTATTATACAATACTAGGTCTAGTAAGTAACATCTTTGATTTTGGTTATAATTTGGAAAGTTTATCTACTTAAAGTATTCTATATCTAAGTAATATCTTTTTCCTACTTTCATAATAATATATAAAACTACAGTCCAATTGGAGGAAAATGAATAATTCTGCTGCACTTTTACCAATTTGAGGCAATTAATCACATATCAAATAACACATACAAAGTATACATGCAAATCAAAGCTCAGCTACTCTTCTTTCCCAAGAAAAGTATTTACATTTATGTCCGGTAAGATAAAATTTATGAAGAGGTTTTTTGACTTCCAGGTCATGCAGACACATGTAATTGTTTGTTAGAAAAATACTATAGTATACTTTATTTTTAAAAGTTTTTGCTAATGTGTTGATAGATTAATCATTTTAAAAATCCTCTTTTAAAAATACAAAATCACTATCTGAAAGAGAAAACAAAAACAGAAACAAATATTTTGGGAAATGTCACTGGAAATTTTATACATGCACATGAATACATATTCCCCCCTTGTTAGTCCACATGAAATTTCTGTTTTATGAATTGTGATTATTGTTTTTCACATTTTGTATTCAGTGAAATCTGAATATGAATTGTATTCAGTATTGTTATGATCTTTTTCCCAGAGTTGGGAATTGTCTTTCAAAAGACTTGCTAATCATTTCAAAGTCTTCAGGCCCCAACACTGATGCTAAGAATGAATGGTTTTGATGTTCTGGAGTTATTATGAACCATTTTTGGAAAACCACAGTTCAAATTTGCACACAGAGCTTAGACAGAATGAATATGTTAATGAGCTCCAGCCATAGATTGCACACTCAAATTATCACCAATTGTGCATGAAATTTTTCCAGGCTATTTGTTCAGAAAATAAGTACTAAATTATGCATTCAACTTAGGTTCAGGCATAAAAATAGGCTTTCCCAAATATTTTCAGATGGCAATTTTTGTGTGTGCAAATACTATGCAATCTTGTTACATAGCATTTTTACTTTACTGGATTAAAATCAAGATATAAACTAGTGCATCCAGTGTCACAGGTAGATTTTTTTTTTTTTTTTTTTGGCCATTCTTAAATTCTAACTTGGAGTATTAAAATTCACTAAATTCACTATTATTTATGAAAACATGACTTCTTTTCCCTGTAATGTTATTAACTATAACTTCAATTGAAGGAAATAATAGATAAGTATTCACTTGCAGCAAGCATTGTGGCAGCAATAATAAATTACCCTGAACTTTGTTTTTGTTATTTTTATTTTTTATTACAATTACCCTGGATTTTAACATTTGATTTATCAAAGGTCTTTATAATGTTAGAACTACATTCATCATCTTGATGTCCACTTCAAAATACCTATAGTTTCAAATCAAAAGATAATTTTCTAGTTGTAATTATAGCAAAATTCCATATGAGAAGAATAAAGAGGCAAATGAATGCCCTTTTTCTTTGGCTAGAACTAAAAATTTCCTAGTCCAAGATTGTTAATTTTCCTGATGAACTCTTTATTTGAAACTAGCCAAATAATAAAAAAAGTCCAATAGCTGACTGTAAGACAGTTATTCATTCTTTTCCAGTAGAATGGATCAGAGTTAGAGAAAATATGTTTTCATGTAATAGGGATAAGGAATGTGAGCATGTGCTTGAAGGAATCTTTTCCTCTTTACTGCTGCCTCAGTTGTGCATTTTAAAAAGGGTACAGAGCTTGAGAAAAGATGTAAACAAACAAGACCCTTCATTTCCTGTTTTTGGGCTAGGAAAGAGTGGAGAGGACAAGAGTAAAAGTGTGAATAGCTGGATGTCTTCTCAGACTCAGAGCTACAGACCCGCATATTCACTCCACCATATCTCAGTTGGCTTCCAGTGCACCTTAGGAACCTAAGGAAACGGGCAAGAAAGTACTGTAAGGTGCACAGTCTAATCTCGTGTTTACTGATGGCTGCAGAGGCCTAAAATGGTTCCAGATTGAGTCAGGGTCACACACATGACACCAGTGGCTTCCAAATAAGTTTGTGTATGCTTCAGATTATACTTCAAAGCACAATGTAGCTGAAATGTCAAGAATACAACCATTTTTTGAAACAGAAACAGATAAATAAATAAATACAATCTTTGCAATGGTCTAGTTCAGTTAGATACCTGATAATTAATTTAGTGCAGGCGTTCTTAACCAGGGTTCACAGACCCCTAAGGGGTTTGTGGAAAGATTTCAGGGGGTCCATGAGCTTGAATTGAAAAAAAACAACTTATTATCTTTATTTTCTCTGACCTCTGATATTGGGTGTCATAAAACTATCTGTCGCTAAATTCTGAGAAGGGGTCCGTGGTTTTCACCTGACTCGCAAAGGGGTCAGTGGAACAAAAAAAGGTTAAGAACCCCTGATTGAGTGCATGGAAAAATCCCAAACAGCCTTAAATACACATATGGCCATGAAAAGATATTTCATAACTGCAAGGATATCATTTGATACATTATAGAGTAGGTAAAATTTGTCTTTGGTATAGTCACTTTGTAACCTGCTCCCATTCTACCCCCCTTTTTCTTCCTTTTCATGAGAGTGTTTCTTCCCATTTGGCTTACCCTATTCACCTTTCCCCCTCTGAAAGTCCATTCCTATCATATCCTCCTAATGACCCAACTATTTATGGATATACCCTCACTAGTCTGACCTCTAAAGTCAGCCTGCGCTGTGCTGTCCTTACCCTCCTCTTAGATTAAAGTTTATCCCAAGGTGGCTGGCTCCGTCAAGGACTGTTTGGTTGTAAGAAACAGAAATCCACTACAACTAATCTAAGCAAATGGGAATGGCCATTTGTCCAAAGACAAAAACAGAAATTGTAGCCATGCCTTATACGGACTTGGAAAAATGACTTAAAAGCCATCTATAAACAAACAAACAAACAAACAAAAAAACATTATTCTCTCCATCTTGTTTTCTCTGGGATTCCACGTGTATACATCTCTTCTCTCCATGCATATTATTCTCTTTATCTTCAGAGTATCTTCTGCTTATTTGCAGAGGATGGCTCATCTTGACTTTCCCCCAAAAAGTGACCTCTGAACGTGAGGCTACTCACTTTTTAAGTGTAGTACTAGAATTTAATTGAATCAATTTCTAAGGATACCAATTGTAATTTTCTGTAAGAGAGAACTGATGGGCTCATTGTAGCTCCTCAGGTTAGTTGTCCAGCCCTGAGTTAGTCAGCTTTGGCTAGAAAGAGAAAGATATGTGGCTACAAACAATGCTGAAGGGTGAGGGGTGTGAAGAAAGTTGGTTTGACTTTGAAGGGTACCCTGAGGTTTTGTTGTTGTTTTGTTTTTCATTTTGCAGCTTTTTATTTTCCTTTTTTAGTTAAGGAAGAGTTGGGAAAATCAATTAACTCATCTGTGTTAATGAGCTCAAAAGGTACTAATGGGTTAACTTTTGGTAATATTACTTGCATTTTAATATCTCAATAGGGCCTGGATCACAAACTCAAATGCTTACAAGGGCTGGACTGGAAATCTGCATAAATGAAAGCATCTAGATGTAAGATATGTTTCTGTGGAGGAAATTTTGGGCAATCAGAGAATGTATGCCCAGTTGTAAAAGCATTACACAACTTTTGAAAAATTATGTTCCATATATATAAAATAGCTTGGTGGCCAAAGGCAACCCAAGGGCTCTTAGTTTATGATTACTGATCTGAAAACTCTGCTATAATTCAGAGAATGACTCTAATGGTTGCTATGATTGGCATCATGAAACGCCAGTGGAAAAGGTAGTATTGCCTTATTGGAATCTTAAAATACAGTGGGAAAAGTTCTGTTTTGGGAGATAGAAGACCCAGGTTCTAGTCCTAATTTTGCCATCTACTTACTGATTTTATGATTTTAAGATAAGGGTTCCAAACTTTTTATGGTCAGTTTCTTCACAAAGAAAAAAGGGGTGATTGTCCATCAGAATCACGTGGGGAAGGGTGGATCAAAGCAAGGAAACCTCAGGTTTCTTCTCCCAGACCAACCATCTCAAATGTCTTGGAGTTGTGCCCAGGAATATGTATTTTTAAAAATCTCCAGAAATGTAACTTAGTTGTGATGGTGACTACCATTTAGGAAATCAACCTAGCTGATCTCCCTGTTATAGCAATCTAAGAGACTCATCTTTTATCATGGGGCTACTCAGCCTGAAATGGAATTTGGAATTGCCATATTTGGTAAAATCAGACTTTCCTTAGGAGGGATGAATACATCTGCCATTATCTTCTCCTCAGAGATTAATATAAGGGTCTTCTGTTTTCCTACGTGTTTAAGCTTGCCTCAGCTATGGATTTATCAACTCTTCTTTTCAGCTGTTCCTTCTTGATTCCTGATTTTGTTATGCTGTTTTATTGTTGCTATTCTGTGTGTTTGTGCCTTTACACTCTCTAGAATCTCCTACTCCTTTTAAAAAACTTAGCTTCTTAGTTTTGAGTCCAAAGCAGCTTTATGTATCATGTCTCAAAATGCTCAGTCTCATTTCTACAATTCTGATTGCTTCTGTCATACCTTATACATAGTTAGGCTTATATTGAACTGTGGAACTTGCTTTAGTTTTGACTTCTCCCATTAAACTTTATTTCCATGGAGCAGAGACTGCACCTTATTTGTTTTATTTTATTTTGTTTTATTTTTTTTAGAATGTACCGGGGATTGAACCCAGAACCTCATATATGGGAAGCAGGCACTCAGCCACTGAGCTACATCTGCTCCCCTATACCATTTCTATTACCATTGCCTAGCAAACTGCCTGAAAAAATATGCATGTCTGTGTAATGAGTGAATTGGTGATGAAAACTGCCACCCTCATTGCCCACATGGCTGCCAGCAGAGGCAGCAGCAAGCATCACCACTCCATGCATGCAGGAGCTTAACATGCCTATTTTCAGTTAATTTCCACAAATTATGAGATATGATGAGAGGTAGCTATCTATTTCTGTCTTCCTTTTTACAGATGAGAAATCTGAGTTCTGGGTAGAGCATAAAATAAATGAACCAAGGTCAATATAGCTGGTAAGCAGAAGAGCCATCGTCTAAATCTAGTCTGACTTTGGAGCCCAAGGTCCTAGCAACAAAGATATACTCCCTCCACCATTCATTACAGTTGATCTGCAGGCTGGAGTAAAGATTTATTAAGCTTCTTTTCTAAAGAAGGGCCATCAACTCATTCACAAATAAAGGAGGGATAGAGACATTTGTTGCATCCCAATCACGGCTCACAAAGCCTTAGATTTTGTGGTTTTGTCTCTTTTTTTTCCTGGTAGACTGTGTCTAAGTGCAGGCTCTGGTCAAGGAAAAGTCACCACGATTCTGGTTTATGTTATAAAAGCCAGGGAGATAACAGCACTAATCTGTCAGTAATAACTGCTCAAGGAAAACAAAACAAAAATAAACTAAACAAAGCAAGCAATAAAACAAACACAAAAACTCCAGTTCCACACAGCCATCACAGGTCACTAGCTGGTCTAGAAAAAAAATGGATCATTCAAAATACTTTCAAAATACTTTTTTGAAACATTGTTGTATCACAAATATATAAATTGACACATGCACAACTACTGACAATTTCTGGCTCCTGTGGTTCCTGGTTAGGGCTTGCCTTTATGTAGTTTTAAAATGCCCTTTGCAATGAGGCAGGGTTGTGTTTTTGGTCTCTCCACCATGGATAACTACCTGAAATCTGGCAACAGCAGCAGCGAAAATGGCTTGGAAGTTTGTGTTCTGGCATGTGCTTTACATACACTATTCATTTAATCCTCAAAACAACCTGTGGATAACAAATGGATACTAGGCTTCTTTTACAGATGAAGAATCGTAGGCCTGGAGAGATCAAGGCAATCAGCAGTAACAGGTAACTAGTTAATGAAGAATTGGGATTCAAATAAAGGTTCGCCCAATTCCAAAGCCTGCAATATTAACGACCTCACTCTCACCACTCCACCAGGTGTTCAGCACAGCCATGACTTCACACAAGCTATTCCCTTTTTGTTGGCCTTCGCACTCATCCATCTGGCCTTCCCCTATCCAACCTTCAAAACTCAGCCCAAACACCCTCTCTGGGAAGCTTTCCTCATCTATCCTCTTCAATCCTTTCACACTGTGTTTGCTGCTTTTATTTTATTGTACTTTACTATTTTATTTTATTTTATTTTATTTTAGTCTTATTTGGCATTGCCCTATTATTGTATTTCTGAAATCATAGTTTAATTTATCCTACAATGGTTTGCTAGGTCCTTAGAGGAAGGAATAGTGTGTCCTTGCCCCTCCCAGTCCCAGTAGTGACTGTCTTCCTGGGACCATATAAACCATACGAAATGGACAAGGGAATGTGCTTAATTTCTGATATTTTTGGTAAATTTTTTATTTTGCTTTAACATTCAACTAACAAAAAGTTGCAAAAATAGCAAACATGATTCCAGTCTACTCTTCACACAGATTCATCAAATGTTAACAGTATGCTAAATCTACTTTATCATTCTCCTACTCTCTCTCCTTATATATCATTCTCTCTCCCTCTCTCTCTCTGAGTCTTTCTCTCTCTATATATATATGTATGTTTGTTTCATAAATATATATATATATAAATAATTTTCTCATATTGAAATATATCTCATACTTAAATGAGAGGGAATGATAGCCACATCTATATTGCTATATAAAAGAATATACATATGAGAGACAGAGAATGCACAAGCTTCAGAGATCATACCCTTCTCTTCTTAAACACCTTATTGTTTCTAAGAGCAAGGACATTTGCTTATATAACTTCAATACAATCATGAAAATAAACTTAACAATTATACATTATCTAATTCATAGTCAATATTAAAAAATGTCAACAATTGTCCCACTAATGGCCTTTGAACGTCTTTTTTCCAGAGCAGGATCATTGACTTTAGTTGTCATCTGTCTTTTAATTTCCTTTAATCTGGAATAGTTCCTCTCTCTTTTTTCTGCTCACCTTTATTACTTTGACATACTTAAGAACCATGCCGGTTATAGAATAACTGATGGCTTTGATATTTTGTCAGGTATTTCCTTGTGATTAGATTAAATGTATGCATTTTTGGCAAAGTTTTCATAAACATTATATTGTATCCTATGTAGCACATCACATCTGGATGAACATCTTGTTTCTTTTTTTATATCATTGATAATATTAACTTTTGATAGTAGCTTGAGGGTATTATTCTCCAAGTTTCTTCAATTTAAAAAAGTGGGTAATTTTTGCCAGGTAATTAATAAGTTGTATGTAAGAAGATATTTTGAGACCATGTAAATATACCATTCCTTGTAAAAGATTCATCCACTATTTTTAACATTCATTTTTCATTTCTGCCTTAATCACTTACCATGATTGTTGCATAAAAGTGATTTCCTAATTCCATCATTGCTTATACATTTATTAGTTGGCATTCTAACGTAAAAAAGATATTTCTCTTCTCCCCATTTATTTATTTTAACATGGACTAATCAATTTTTATTTTATTCACTGGTTTGTAACTTACACTAGTTAGTACTCTTTTAAATCATAAAAATATTCTATATTTGACCAGTGGGGCCCTTTTCAAGCTCTATTTCTATGACATGTACTATTGATGACTTTTCATATAATTTTAAACAAATGAATTTTTGTTCCTTTCCTCATATAAGAACATTCAGATCCAACAAGATTTTGATGTTAGGAGATAAGAAATCTCCATGGAAGTGAATCGTTTCCTGGACTTTAGGAGCCAGATTGAGTGATGTGCTACATCTGGCTGGAGAAAGCCAAAGGCAAATATCTCTTCCCAGCACCCAAGAACATCATCAAGTCAGTAGCTTGAAATCAACCATACAGCAAAATTGTCAGGGCTTTTTTATTTCCCTCCTGGAGAGCTGGTTGTTAAACATTTACCAGCACACTGCTGACTATCCAATCTCAAATTTGTTCTCACTTTCTTCTGGCCAAATAGCCTCCTGAGCAGAAGTTGGTGTAGCTCCTCTTGAAATCTCTTATTTGCACATTGGTGTCCTGCCGTAGAACAGAGTCCTAGGGAACTGGATGCCAGAATGAATGGGAGGTAAACAGTAGCTAGAAGAGAATTTCCCCAACAGTTATCCTTCTCAAGCATGTAAGAGAAGCATCATAACCCTAGAGTCATCTGGTAAAAAATGAGGTCATCCCCATTCTATGAGATTAGCTCACTGGGGTCTCATCATAACCCTAGAGGGTTGTGTGCCTGGAGCTGAGAAGGTCCCTTCTGAATGGAAAAATACAATTACCCAGCTTCAGTGGACATAGCTGCCATTTTAGGTTCACTGACTCCTCTTTCCCTCAACCTCGCAGCCTCCACAACATGTCTTTGTCTCACTACAGCCCATCACAGAGGGTTGCCCCAGATAACTACAAGTTACAAATGCTTGGGTGAATTTGTTCTGGAAAGTGGGCGCTATCAAATTCTTATCTAAAATGTGTGTGCCCAACTGGAACATTTATTTATCTCAGATTGATAAGCAAGCTGAGGCTTGTTTTCATCGGCTCCAAATTTGCTTTGAAACGGGAATGTTGACACAGCCAACATGGACTTAAATTTGATCACATGCTTTTACCGAAAGGGTGGTCAGCAGTCTAGAATTTCTCTAATGTCACAGTACTGAACGTACTACACATTTTAAAATGTAATAACATTTGAAAGCCTTGCTCGAACACTGAGAGGGGTTACAGCATTCTTGAACAGATGCATTTGTTTAGTGCTCTGACATTCTCAGAAAGGTAACCAGGCATATGGAAACTTTACCCATTCTCTTCGAAATTCATAAAAGATCACTCTCTCTGAGTCTGTTGCTTCCAAAGGAAAATGGAATATATACAGGGTATATCTAAACATTTTTTGCTTTCCTTTTTCTGTGTATCATATGAGCTGCATTTTCTTTTTATACAACAATTTGTAAAATAATTTAAAAATGGAAAATAGAATTTTTATCAAATTTTCTTTATTATTTCTAGAATTGTTTTCCGATAAATCTGATTTTGACAACCAGAGGCATATTAGAAGCTGACACCTGCTATTAAGTTGGAATTTTTTATGAGGTTCAAAGATGGATCTCCATGACCTGGAAAATAAATCAAGGTCACCTACTGACTCATGCAAAATCTTTGCAGCCATTTATATTACAATGTAATTATAGTAAACTAATGTAGAATCCTGGAAGAGCTGTAACCTAGTCACATTGATATATATGCATTGTACAATGACTAAATGAAGAGAAAAACAACAATATGAAAGGGAAATTGCCTAAATTTTTCATTTTGAGGACATACTAAGCACAATACAGCTGCCTTAAAGATTAGTTTCTGGATCCCTGTCCTTCGGTAACATTCAGGTTGTCATGATTTACTATATCTTTGCTAGTCAGTATTCACTCATTTTTATTATTATTTGCATTTTATAATACACTTGATGATTTTACCTGCTCTTGGACATAAGTATTATTTTAGAACTGAAACACTATTTTTGATTGATTATAATAGTGAGCAAACCTAAATGTACCTTGATATATCTTGAAGAAACAGAAATCTGCCACAGAGAATGGCTGACGATCCCCATGCTGCTTGGTAAATTGTGGGAGGAAAGAATTGCTCATGTTACTAGAAGCTTCTTCTCATTTAGTCTCAGTCCAATTAAGTCAGGCTTAAGCTCCCTTGTCAGGAAGGGGTGGTATAAATCTAGAAAGAGAAGCACTACATGCACTACATCTGGTTATATGAGCTATAGATGCAATTTCATATTTGCAAAATTTTCTCTCTTGGGTGGAAAAGGAAAGTATTGATTGTCAGGCAGTTTTCCTGAAGTCTGAAAGACTTTAGGAAGGAGAATACTGAAGGTATAGTGAGGAGGCTGCTTAGCCTTTTCCATGTTCCTTATCTAGAACAACTCCATTCTGCTGTTATTCTTTGAAGGAAAAAAAAAAAGAAGAAACAGAAGAATCAAGGAACATAACTGTGGCTAAAGTGTATTGTGATAAAATTCCTGAACCCAAGAAAATGGGACTTAGAGGAACACAGGTGGATGGGGGGTTTCTTACTAACCCCGTGAGGTTCCAACACACGAGTGAGATACAACTCAATAAGTGAGTTGTATCTCACTTATTCAATAATTAAATGCAATACTTAAACACAGAACACATTTAATTACCATAAACAGAGTTCTTTTTTATAGGCACCAGTAAAATATGTGACTGAAAGCAAGGTTTCACTACCATTTAAAAGTGATTCCTCCTTTCAATAAATATAACATCTCACAAATCTTCCTATCTCAGAAGTTTTCACTCTGCTCCCTTTGGACTATGTCCTCTAGAAGTTTTCCACTATATCCTCTTTATTCAAGATGTGTCAAGCTTTTCATATCCTGCTTGATAATATAGAAACAATATACTTTTTAAGATTGCATTATAATATTGGAAATACCTCAGCATGCCAATTCCCCTAGAGAATATTATTTGCCAGTCTAGGACATTCTTTAGTATTTACTTTCAAGCCTTAATTAAGAATCACTTAATTAAAGTAATCTTCATATGGCTTCTTTTGTAAAGAAAATTATTTCAGGAGAGAAAAAAAATGCTATTAAATTTATAACCAATTATCTGAATATTTTCAAAGAGAATTTCAGGCTTTTAAAGATAATTTCTGGAAATTACTATCACACAGAAATCCTAGTTACATTTGATGGTACATCATAACCAAACTCAGATGTTATAAAAATAGAAAAAATGATTTATTTTTTATATCCTGCTGATTAAAATTTAAGGTGATGTCAACCTTAATTGTAGACTATAATTTCTTTTTTTTTTTTCTTTTCAAAATGACTGCTTGTGACTCTATATGTCATAAAGATGATCTAGCCATACTTGCCTGGATAAATGAGACAGTTTATTTATTAATTTTCTCAAGGAAATTCATAATTTAGTGTATACTATATTAAACAGTGGAATAAGGAAATATATAAGCCAGTAGAATGAAATGAGTTCTTATTTCTATAAATATTTATGTTTGCAGAAATTTTTATGTAGGACATCTAAAATTTGACTGAAAGAAGCACTAGTTGCCAGGTAAGTGGGGAGGGAGATATAGCAACACATTACAAAAGCTGAAGAGATTACAAAACTAAATCACATCAGATGCTGCAGGCTAGCATAAATAGGATTGTATCTCTGTGCATTTTCAGTAGTTAATATGCAGATAGAGCACTTTTGTGGAATTAGTTTGGCTCCTGTTCAGCTCCCAGCAATATCAATATTAAATCTCTAGTACAGTTGAATAAGTAGGGGATTAACATATTTCCAGATTAATTTTATTATGTACCTTGATGACTGATTTCTTATATTGAAAAAAAAAATATTTCTGATGTTAGTCTACAGACAAATGATTTCATTCTGAAAGATGGCAATTTGTAGAGATTTAACATATAAAAAGTCTATTTAGTGGCTTTAAGGAAACTTAAAAGAGAAAAGATTCCTTCCTAGTGCTATTTTAATATGTTGGTATTTTATACAATTGCATCTTCTTTATAAAGAGGATGAATATTAGCCTTGTTAATTTCCTAAAATATCACATTGAAAATGCTATTAGTTATCTCTGTCTCTTTCTTTCTTTGCTTCTTCATTTTAGTCAAGTAGGTACAACAAAAAAGTGCAGAGCTGCTACATATAATGTCCCCTATGGCAAGTTCTAATTTGTTTGTGCTTTGTCTGCAATTTTCTTCCTGTAATGTGGCACAATATACATAAAAATTAGAATATCCGCCACTGGTATCGTAGATTCTGCCAGACAGAACCATCAATATGAAAAGGAAAAAGAAGAAGAAGGAAAAAAACCCTGCCTTTTTGTAGATCACCCTTCAGCCATCACAGTGACAAAATAATTGTAGGACCAGCAAGATTAGTGAGACCACATGGGCACAGGACACTGAGCCTGTGACAGAAGCAAGTGTGCTATTAAGAAAGTAGCCAAGGAAGGGCATGCTGTTCTGACACTTTGCGTGCTGCCTGTGAATATAGAATGCCTCCTTTGACTGAATGTCAGGGCACCGTGATTACCATAATTAGAACATTCATATATGGCACATTCGTAACTGTTTAAAGGTCCAGCAAGTAAAGATTAGTCACAACTGAAAATCCACCACAGTGACTGTGGCCCAAAGATACCTCTGAGTTCAGGTATCAGAGGCAACACCCATCTCAGGAGAGCACAGGCCTAAACTCAAGGGCCCTGTTTGCCTCTTAACAATTTTGCTGCCAAAATCCATTTATGGGATGTTTTGAAGAACAAATAAAGTCGTTGGATTCAACCCATCTTATTTTTCTTACCCAGAAGCAGAAACTGAGACTCTTTGAGTGTTATATTTTATAGGGAAGCCAGAAAACATTTCTTTCTCTGTGAGAACCTAGCAATAAAACAGGCTGGCAAGCCACACTAATTATTGTGCATTGAAGCTTGAATTGATGAGAATCCCATCATTTAGTGCCACGGCTTATTCTATATTTTCAAATGCACAAATCCCATGAAAGGCCATGCATACCTTGTAACTCAGGGTGTTTTTCTATGTGTGTGTTTATTAATGCCCAGTACCTGCTTAATTTATTTAAAAAAAAACCAAAAAAACAAACAAAAAAACAAAAAACAAAAAAACTCACTGTGTAACACAATTCAAACAGATTAAAAAAATAACAGGCTAGCTATTTTGTTTATTATGAGGTAGTAATGTTCTAATGATTATTTCACTTAGCAACCCAGGTAAAGACAGAGTATTCAATTCCAAGAATGGAAATTGCTGAGGAATACTTTTGTCTATTGTTTAATAATCTAAACCTGTCAGAGAATTGTGGACACTAAATTCATATAACTACCTGCTTTTAAAAATATCTTCTACAAATTGTCTTTAATATAAAATGTAAATGAACTTCAATCACCAAACTTATATATTCTAACAGAATTTTAAAAGAAGATTATGGAGAGCAAATATCCTTGTTTGCAGTCATTAACTGTTTCAATAGATACATTATTAAACACATGCACGAGTGGTTATCTAAGGAGATGATACCTTAGAAGGTATTTTGAAAATCTGTGGAGCCCTTTTTTGAGGTCACAATGAATTGGTGGTACCACTGGCATTAAGTGCGTGGTTCCTACACTGGATATACTGCAGTGCATGTATTATCTGTGAGAGATACTGTTGAAGCCCCGCCCGGTTTAGCCCTCCCTCCTGCCCCTTCTCAGTGAGAGTAGACAGTTTCCACCTCAAACACATGCATGTCTCTTCTTTTCTAGCCTAGCGTTTTCTCCAGCATCATAGGAACATTACTCAACCACAAGCAAGGGCAACCTGGAAGTGGGCAAGAGCCCTCGTGGGTTATGGGAATCCATTGACAAGTGCCCTAACCTTCCTATCCTCAGGTAAGAAATATCTGAAGCATATTCCACGTGGTTTCTTAGAGGGTGCCCGTCAGACTGGGCCTTTCACGAGCAGTGATGACCCTCAGATTAATTCACCATTTATTCTCTTTCCTGCCTCTCCTGGCTCATTCTCCCACTTCCTCACTTGTGCTTCTCAGGATTCCCATCTGATTACATTACCTACACCATATTCTGGTCTTATTGTCTGCTTTGGGAAGCACCAAACTAAGACACAGTCCCTCAGAAAGGGTTTTCCTAAATTGCTCACAATTCTTCAATATCATCCCGTGTATTCAGGATTTTAAAACTCACTATAAAATAATATATAGTATATATAATTCTCTAGGTCTAGAATCGAATCATACTCTTGTATACCTAGAAAGTATTTTTACATGATTTTCACATACATTAAAAATTTCAGGAATGTAACTATGGAGAAAACGGAAATATTTTACCTAATTTTGTTTCAGTTTTCACCAAGAGGTTTTGAATATTTTGGAGAATGATGTCACCAGTGGTAGTACTGCTCGTGATGTGATGTTTTAGTTCCCCTGATGATAAACCAAATCCATTTGCATTTATTGTGTTGCAATCACAGTAAGTCTACATACAGCTGCCAGCACCTGACTATTGTGTTATGTCTTCCTCTGTAATCAGGCCTGATCATTTATATGTTAAAATATAGATTTCTTATAATTACATTTATTTTGTTTCTCCTTTATCTTATAATTAGGAGATTATACTGATTTTGGAAATAATTTGTGTAGGTATATTATCTATTAATTCATTTTGGTATGGTAAAGGACATATTTATACTATAAAGAGGGCACTATGTGCCACACACTATTTTAATGCTGGTAATATAGACATGAACAAAACACTGTCCCTGCTCTCATGGAGCTAATTTCCAATTGACTCTGATATTTCCAACATTAAAGTAATTTTACTCCTTAGTAACCTAAAGGGATTGTGATTATTGTTTGATGATGACTGTTGTCATTGTGATTACTGTGTGAAGGTGGCCTAAGCTCATCTGATTTGCAGCTAACAGATCTTAGTCTTTGGCACTGTGACAGCAGCACCATAGCTCTGTATCATCCATCTCCTTCTCCACTTCTAAGTCAACTCCTAACTCTACTTCCCTGAATTTGAAATAAACTCAAGGAGACTGTTCTTGTAAGGGTTCCTGAAGATTAAAGTGAGTAAAAATTCTAAACAAACCCAGAAAGAAAAGTACTTATATGGATAAAAGATATGTGCACAAGGTAATAGAAATCAAAATACAGAGGAATAAATTCTCCAACATGGACTACTTTTGCTTCTTCTCACTGTGATACTTCTCATGTTTAGCTACCACTGAACCCACTAATGTAAGCTATTTTTATTTTGAAGACTTAGGAGAATGTTCTTAACATCGGCCAAAAACGGTAGTCAACAATTTTCCTGGCTACTTAAATCTATTTGGTAGATTTCTGCATGAGGATCGTGAGTAGGGAAACTACCCATCACCCCAAACCTAAGCCATATTATCAAGCAAACAGATATATAACAGATTAAAGAAGCAAATTAAAAATTGTGTGGGGCACAAGGGAGAGATTGCTAGACACAGGCATCCTGACCACAACTTAAAATGACCACAGACTGCCAGGAATAGAGGAAAAGAAATACTACAGAAAAGATATAATAACTTAAGCAACATACTAGGAGGAGGAGAACTATTTAGAAAAGGGAGAAATATTTCTATAGGCTTCTGTAGTCCCAAAAAGAATGTATGAATTATAGCATAATAATAGTAATGTTGTAGTGAAGTTAATGCATATTTAATGTACTATTTTAAATGATAGAAAATTGTGTAAGAGATATTAAGCAAAAATACTTCAAAATCTTCATTGCTTTTAATTTGGTGCTCATGGAGGTAGCATCTGGAATTGTAGACAGCTCTAAATGTAACTCTAATGTAGATAATATCATTCCCTGATGATTCTTAACTACTTTTGTTTAACTGTCTTTGCATTTTGGAGCATATTTATACCACTGCACAATTTAAAATTTGAGATAATTAGTGTGTTGACCTATCTTCAATATGAATCCTAGGTATTTATCTATTATATACATTCATTTATTAAACAAACAAAAAAAAGTTTTATTGAGTACCTACTGTGTCAGACACCATGCTAGAGATGTGATAATATCTAACAAATCTAACAATAGACATACTCTCTGCTTTCATAAGCCTATACTCTAATTAATGACAATGGTATTAATAACATGATTATGAAATTAATTATAAAATTATATTGGTCTAATTTAAATATAAAGGATACATTATGCTATTAAGGCATATAACATGGGGACTTGACCTATATGGAAAGTTCAGGGAAGGATTCTGAGGAAGTAACAGTGAGCTGAGATCTGAAATATTAATTGAAGAAGGCTTTAATTTGAAGGGGTGAGGTTGAGGTATTGGAAATTGGCCAAATTTGTTTTTGGAATAGAGCATTCTAGCTGCATTCTAGACAACTGAATAAACAGGACAGAGTTGATGCTATAGACCAACCAGGAGGTTTTGGCAATTCTTCAAAGGGAGACTCTAGTAACTTCGACTAGAGAAATCATCACTGATTTGAAGAAAACAATGTTAAAAGAGGTTAATAGAGTGAAAACTAATAAGACTTGATGATAGGTAGAATATGAGTTTAGAGGAAAAAAACATGTAGAATTTCTGCTCATTCTCTGGGTGGTAAAACTGGATTCATGGTAGTAGCAATATACACTGAGCCATGGAAAATCAAAGGCATCTGTCTTTGCAGGTGAATATTGAGTTTGATTTGGGAAAGGTCAAGGTCAAGTTGTCATTGATATATCCAAAATGAGGTGTCAGGTAGACAGCGAATATATAAATTTCAATATATGGTAAACTTCAGAAATATAAATGTGAGACATCATCATATATATACTAATTGATTTTGATGGCAAAGCTGACATTGCCCCAAAAGAGAGTATAGGGTGATACAAGAAGAAGACTGAAGGGAAGTTATGAGGTTATTTAACATTTGGACAGAGGGGAATCAAACCAAAAAGTTGCATCCAGAAAGGTAAGGAGAAACAACGAAGGGTGTGATACAGGAGCCGGGGAAGAACGTGATTCAAGAAAGATTGTGTCAAATGCTGCTAGGGGAATGATTACAAGTCAAAAAAATACCCATTTGCAAGTCAGAAAGAACTGAAACCAAATCTAGGCTCCACCATTGCTTATTTACTCAGTAAACTGGATCAAGTTACTTAAAATTCCTCCAAGTGTATAGTCTAGATAGTATTATTGACTTCAAGCTAATATTGTCAGGACTAAATGTTTACCTAAAGCCAAGCATGTGAATGTTCAATTAATGGAAATTTTAGCAAGGGTGGTGCAGGGCACTGGTTAGGTTTGAAACATCCCTATAACCACCTTGAAGCTCACTGTAAGCAAAAGACATCAAATTGCTGATTCTTACTTTAAAAGACAGGTAACAAATCCCTGTAGTATAAAGTAATTCCTAAAAAAAAAAAAAAAAAATTCCAGTAGCCAAAGATACGAAGTCATAGTTGCTACAGAACTTAATTAGAGTTCACCACATATATTATCACCATCAGATAATTCTGGGATCTACAGTAGGCATTTTCCAGATGCTAACCCCCTACTATGTGATTTAAGCTACTATGTCTGCTTTTTAAAGTGTTTCCTGTCTTCTCTCCTCATAGTCCACGGTAGTCAAGTTGTGGTTAGGATGCTTGTGTCTAACAATATTTCCCTTCTGCCCCACATAATTACTAATTTGCTGCTTTAATTTGTAATGAGGCCGTTGCCTTGCCACCCCCACCCACACATATAATATGGCCTAAGTTTGGAGTAATGGGTGGTACCTTCATGCAAATGTCTAGTGCTGGTGTATACTAAATAGATTTAATAGTAGCCAGGCAAATTTGCTATTCCTTCTGGTTGATGTTGAGACCATTTTCTAAATCTTAAACATGGTTATCACATACATTAGTTTGTCTCAACCTTCCGTGTACGTAAGCATCAACTGGGGAGTTTGTTAAAAACTCTAAATCTCAACCTTCATCATCAGAGTTTCTTGTTCCGTGGGCCTTATCTGGCATTCAGAAATCTTAATTATTAGAAAGGTCACCAACATAATTCTGGCATATATTGAGCAGTTAGTGAAGGAGACATAGTAACATCAAATTATGAACTGTACTAACTAGAAACACTGGATTTGCATCCTAGCTCTGTCACTTACTCGCTGAGAGATCTTAGGCAATTTACTTGAACTTAAGTTTCCTCATATTTGAAATGAGACTCAAAATAGTAGTTGTATATCATAGGCTAATTGTGATAAGTAAATGAGTTAATCATTTAAAGTACTTAGCACAGTGCCTAGCACTTACTAAATGCTTGTCTTAGTTTGGGTTCCTTGGAATGCAGAATCTAAGACAAGAATTTGGGTGCAGTTTTTATGTAAGATATGATGGTAGGAAACCAAAGTTAGGGATAAAGGAAAGTGAGAGAGGAAAGAGAGAAACACCTAGCAAGGGTGAATTAATGAGCTAGTTACCACTCTGGACAACTGGGGCTTAATACTAGTGGCGGGGGGTCCCCTGAGGAATTGTTATGGTTTGCCCAAGGGCTGCTAATGCAAAGTACCAGAAATCTATTGGCTTTTATAAAGGGGGTTTATTTGGGGTCAAATCTTAACTGTTCTAAGGCTATGAATTGTCCAAATCGAGGTATCAGTAAAGATGCTTTCTCACCAATTCAGCTACTGTTGATCCTGGCGTTGTTGCCACGTGATGAAGCAAGATACCACGGAAATCTCTGCCTTCCCCTCCACAATCTACTTTCTCTTGGAGCTCAGCTGTGAGTAAGTAGGCATAGGACTTGTCTCTTTCCGGTCCTCAGCTCTTTGAGCCTCTCGGGGGCTTCTGCTTTCCTGCAATCCTCTCTCTCATATTGCAGAATCATATATGCTGGCTACCTTTCGTGTGTCTGTCTGTCTGTGCGCCGCTTATATCAGACCCAGGAAGGGGGCCGAGACTCAACCTGAGTTACATCTCACTGGTGTAGTCCAATCAAAAGTCCTAAAGAGATCTTATGAAGTAATCTAATCAAAGATCCCTGTGTTGAATTTAATGCAATCAAAGCGTATTATACCCAGAGGAATAGATTATTTTATAAACAATTTTTCTCTTTTTGGGATTCATAAAATAATCTCAGATTGCCACAGGAATGATATAGAATTCTTCTCAGAATTATCCCACCAGAGAAAGGGGAAGATGAGGAATTTATCCACCAGTTCATTTCCCAATTCATTGAAAATTTCCCTCAAGCAAATGTTAATTTACTCTCACTTCTGGGCTTTGCCCCTGCTTGGCTGCAAATCGGGCTGAGATTATGTGGCAGGGTTCATCTCAAGCATCTGTTGGAATTGATAAATCCTAATGACACACTATGTGTTCAATAAATGTTAGTAATTTTATCAGTTTCTAGGCATGGTACAGAGTACTTTACATGCTTATTGCATTAATTTTCATTAACACCTTCTTAGATATTATTCTGCCCATTTACAGAAATTGAGAATCAGAGAGATTACATAAAATTAAAATGCACAAGATCACACTAGCAATGAGACACTCATGTTTTAAGATGAAGTTGTTTTTTGACATAGCTATATCTACCTCAATAGGTATAAAACATTAACAATGATACAACAGAAAAAAAAAAATAACACTAGAGTTTAAGCTCTTGAAGTACTGATAGGAATGAGAGTTCCTTTTTATACTTTAAGAGATGAAGAGTTTGAAAACTTTACATATTTATTTATGAAATATTAGAAGCAAAGCCAATTTGGATTCTTACTCTTTACCATCAAATCTTATTTATGGATTAGTCTGTGTTTAGCTGACCTAAGGATTTGTTTTTCTTTTTTCTTCCTGTTTCTTAACATTTCCCCGTGAAGTCGTTCCTCTATCTAAGGTCTAGCTGTGAAACCCACATCAGTATCTCCTATTTGAATTTGGTGGAGAGGAATTTGAATTTTTTAGTATGACTGGATGAATTATTTAGCCAAATAACCTTTGAATCATACAATTTCAGAATTAAGTATTGCTTTAAAATTCATCTACTTGACTTAATTTCTTTTGAGAAAGTTGGCATTTATAAAAATATTTAATACCAGTCTAAAACTAATGATAAAATTGATTTTTGAAGCTAATAAAAGCCAGAAAAGTAAAGAAATAACCTTGCAGTTCAGTTGTTAATGTCTAATAATTTTTTGCAGATATGGCTAAAAATAATATTCATTATAGCCATATTGTAAAAAAAGAAAACTGATATAATAAAAGAAATCATGTGACCTGCTTGAACTTACTGATGGATCATCTTGAACAAAAAACAATTACTTGAAAATATCAGCTTAGTGTCCAATTAATATCAGGAAACTATAAAATGCAATATATTCCTTGAAAGATAATTCTATATTCCAGCACCAAAGCTGGAACAATACTCTGGAAGGACAATTTTTTAAAGAGACTATTTTGCTAAGATTGAAATGTGAAATCACTGATATGCTGAGGAGTGATTTTGAAGTGGGACCTGGTGCTGTGCCAACACTTGGGCTGAGCAGACCAGCTGTGCTAGTTGTTCTGTTGGAAGGAATACCTGCTGAGAGAGTAGCCGGCATGTGTTCCTCAATTTCCTGAATTATCATATCCTCATAATCAGCTCGTGAGCCATGACGCCTTTATGAAGACTGAAATTCTAGGTTCCAGGAGAGCTTCTAGGAGCAATTTGAAGTGGAATATTTTACTTAGCCTCTTCTGACTCAACATTTGTGTGTGTGTGCGTGAATGTATACATATATGTATATACACATAGATTTTTATGTTTGCCTTACCTAAGCCATGAACCACTTATGTTAATTTATCATAATGAGGTTTCATACTCCCAGATGGTCTTTGAGTAATTCAGTAAGAAATATTATCTCACTTAAGAAGTCTGGATCAGGCACAATATATTTCAATTGTGCTTACACTGAGGAAAAAACAATCATGACTTACAGACACTCTACAGGGTCCAAAATAATGGATACACTTTTAATTAAATTGAAAATGGCAGTGATGTCTTTTAAGGGTTTAGTGAGTTATTCTTCTTTGCATGGGAATAGACAGAAGAACTAAATTGATTGATAATAACCAGTATTATTATGAAGCTCCAATATTCCTTTAAATAAATATCATTAAATCATTAGCTGCCATTTCATTCCGTGCAGTTTAGCATTGTATTGAGACATTATGGAGTTTTGCAATTAGTGACAGCAGTGAAATTTTAAATTCATAAAATCATTTCATTATTAAGAATATTAATTCATATTTTATAGAACATTTTAGTTCATCTTTTACAGTACATTCAATAATAAAATTCATCTTACTTCCTACATACTTTTCTACTGCAATTATGGATAATACAAAGCTTATATTTTCTAAAATGCACATGTTTTAAGCATGAGATAGAAGATGATGTGATGATATAAACAGAGATAAGGTGTCCAGAAGAGAAGCCTATGTTCAGGGAAAATTATACACTTGGATTAGGGTCTGTTGGCTCTAAAGTGGTGAAGAGACATTTATGTGGAAAAATCAGCAGGTCATTTTTGCATGCTCCTCTGAGCTAAATACTCAGGTTCCCTCAAGCAAATTAGTAATGTTTGCCTCCTCATGTTTGTAGTGACCCTATGAATTCATTAAAAAGTTCAAATTAATTTGGTGATAAAAGTGAAATATGAGCACTATTAAGTACAAAACAAAAGAAAGATCTCAAATGTTCAGGTGCCTAGTTTGGAGTAGACAAAGCTCTGGAATAAGCATGAAGGCAACTGGATTAAATTATCTGGGCTGAGATTGTGTGATACTGATGAATCACACATCTCTATTATCTCCTGTCCAGATTTCTTTCTAAAGTTCTTTGGGCTTTACCATCCCTTAAATGTCCACACTCTCCTCAGATTCAAAATGTTAAAAGATTACTTTTTTTTACTGTCTAATATCTGCTCCTCCTGTGTTCTCTAATCCAGTGAAGAGTATATCAAGTGTATGAAATAAATTTCCTAGAAATTGTGTATTTTTAAAATTAAAGGATTTTCTATTCAAAGAAAGCAGTGTGAATGTAAAATTCTTTATTTCAATCCTTTCAGCTTCAGTTGGAAATGGTCTCCAAATAGGGTGATATTTTATTGTAGTTATCATAGTTTGTAATTTGTCATTTTTACCACATATGGATATTATGATTTGTGTTTTTCAATTTAAAAACATGTGAGTAAAATATTTCACCTCCACTTTAACATATCCCACCCCCACCTCCCACCTACAAACAAAAACAAATTAAAAAAGAAAAAAAAACTGAACTAAGTTGCTTTTTACCTATGAGGTCCTCAACCATGGGTCAGTGATTCATGGTTCATGATAGCTGTAAATTTCCCAAGAAGGACTCCATCATTTTGTCCACACCATGTCCAATGAACAAAGAATTTCATTTCATCCCTGATGATATTTGCCATTAGCCTTCTGGAAAAGATACAGAAAAAACAACCATCTTATGTTGCTATTTATTTATTTAATACTGAGTTCTACCTCCACCATTCCCTCTGAGTGTGTTTAAGCGGCTTGATAAATTATAAATTGAAGAGTACACCATCTATGTGTGTCTGCTTTAATCCCAAGCAAACTTCTAGAAGCCACTACAGTAGGTCTGCTACTTTCTACTTCAAACTTCTTCCGAAGTAACACAGCAGATGGAAGAGGTGAAATGACATTGTCCATAGGGAACTCCAGCTTATATCGCAATTAGTTGCAATCAAGTCATTGGGAAAAGCAATAGGCATGCCCTGAGCCTGGAAGCTCTATAGCCTGAAAGCTTACTTTAAGTATTTCACATGTAACTAACATTTTTTCTCATTATTGCTTCCTTTTTCTTCCATAACCCCCTTCTAGACTCCTCTCCAAGCCTTTTCACAAATTGGAGTCAGCTAGAACATATATTATTCTGTGCCTGGTCATAGTATATTTAATTTTTATGTGTGTTTTTTTTTTTCTTAACATTATATAATTTTGTAATGTCGCGGTCCCATGGCCTAGCAAATGAAGAGTGCTACTTGATCAGTTAGGCTTCATGTGGACTCTCAATTATGCATGTTTTTGTTCACCTCTATTTTGCATTTGGATGTGCATGTTTTTGTTCACATCTATTTTGCAAACATTCTACAGTTTCTGCCTTTTTCTTCCTTTCTAGTTCCCTTCCCTCCCTCCCACCTACCTTTCTCCCTTCCTTCCTTCCTCGCTGTAGTCCTTCTTTCCTCCCTTTATCTTTTCCTTCTTTCCTTCCTTCCCCCTTCCCTCCTTCCCTCCCTCCTTCCTTCCTTCCTTCCTTCCTCCCTCCCTCCCTCCCTCCCTCCCTCCCTCCCTCCCTCCCTCCCTTCCTTCCTTCCTTCCTTCCTTCCTTCCTTCCTTCCTTCCTTCCTTCCT
>JAKSZT010053783.1:9033874-9073072 GCA_026826555.1 Tolypeutes matacus
CCTTCCTTCCTTCCTTCCTTCCTTCCTTCCTTCCTTCCTTCCTTCCTCCTTCCCTCCCTCCCTCCCTTCCTTCCTTCCACAAAGACTACATAAGGTCTTTGTGTCTTATATAACATATATAGATTTTCCTTTCCATCAGTGTCATCTACTACACAATCTTCCGCAATTCGCCACTGTAAGCCAAACAACAGGTTCCCTTTTATAGACTAGAAATAAGACCTGACATCTAATATTTTCTTTCTGTCAATGGCCAGCTTGCATCCTTAGGTAAATTATTTTACCTCTTTTTTCATTGTCTAACACATCATTGTGTTTATACTAAAATGCTGAGAAATAATATGAAATATCTATATCATTCTGATAAAAGAAAATATTCAGTTGATTGTATTATGATGATAATTCACAGTTTGTATGGAAATATAGAGACTTTTTGAAAAGTATAAGAATCTGCTTAATATGGCTATAAGTGATCCCAAAGAAGTCAGGAAAAATCTGTGATAAAATTTAATTTGTTTCAACTCTATTAGAGCACTGCTTTCATCGGTGGAGGACAATGGGGAGTATATAGGGGAATTTCGTCTTTTCTTGTGTTGAGAAGTTATTTTTTCCTTGGTTTCAAAGTGGTGCTATTTTAGCTTGTGTGGAATATGGGCAATACTCTTGCTTCTGGACAGCAAAATTCATGTGAAATCATAGCTCAGTGCTGATGTTAAATGTGGATATTGATATTGGAATAAGATTCGAGAGAACACAGAGGATTTTAAAATGAAACACCACCTTTTTATTCTTAATGTAAAGGAAACAATATTTTAAATTGGAAATCAATATATTTATCTTCCTAATCAATCTTTATATAATCACTACTGTATCCAGGTTAAAATATCAATAAATGTAGACAATAAACCAAGAGAAGTATTATGAGATAGATGCCCATAATTTATTATTTGCATATCTTCTTTAATAGGTCTTTATAATAGCTACACATTTTCTTTGAAATGAACATGCTTATATGTAAATTATTTTTTAATTTGTCCTATTGCTTTTTGGAAAAATTACTATGAATTGAGAGGGCTAGGACAAAGATTTTGGGTCTTGCTTTTGTTTAGATTCTTTGATTCATAACCTTCTGCACATTATCTTGTATTTTCGTCATTTTTTTCTGCTTTCTGTAGTCAAATATTCTTTAAATTCTCAAGGTAATGATCCATTTTTACAAAGACCATTTAAAAATCTTTATTTTTATTAGGGTTATGTTGTCAGGTAGTAACAGAGAAACAAAATAACAGTGGCTGTTATTTTGTGTATCTCTCTTGTCAAGTTCTGGAGTGAGTGGACCAGGCTTGGCGTGGTGATTACCTTCCAAAGGACCCTTGTTTCTTCTAAGTCAACACTATACCATTCCTGAGACATGGTGTTTGCCTTCTGTAATAAGAAAGTGCTACTGCTTTGGCCACTAATTCCAAATTAAGGCCACAATGGATAGCAAGGGACAAAGATTTTTTTTTTAATGGGGAAAATAAGGTAAAAGTTATTTAGAGGTTACTAAAAGACACTTAAGTTTGTATTTTATTGGCAAGAACTTATCCATAACTTATTGCAAGGCAGACAGAAAAATGTGTTCTTTATTCATGGTCCAGGTAAAAGTTTGAATTACATTACTAGAGAAGAAGAGAAAAAAAGGTTTGAGAAGTAACAGCTTTCTGTCACATTACTCTTATGAGAATGAATATTTTCCACAAGAAAAAATAAGAGACTCCTCATTAGCTCAACTCATGACATTCTTGGTAAATGCTAAAAAGATAATTATCTGAGAGTACAACTTTAATATACTAAAATTACAGGCCCAATTTTAATTGTCTGGGTAGCATTTATTAAGACTGACCAGACAGTTACTATAATCCTTAATGAATACTTCCACAGCTGATTTTCCTAGATCATGCCTGATTAATGTAGTCTGAATTATTGTACAACATCTCTCACGATTCAGTGTGCCACTGGTGGTGCTTCTTTTGTTTCCCCTTCCCATATACTACTTAATTTGGTATTATCAGGTACTGCAGTGTCTGAATATATTTAGAGGAACTTCGATAAACAGATCTAGGACAGTTAAGGAGCCAGTCAATTCTAGTTTGTTGCCTTAGAGTCAAGGATGCAGCCTACTTCTTTCAGGACCATAGCATTGCTTCATTTCAGAAGATGACAGCAAAAAACGAACATGCACAGCCTCAGGTTGAGATTTTCAATTCAGATCTATATATCTTATTGTTAGCTGGAAATTCTCCTGGATACAGCAGGTTGTAATTCTTTTTCAATGTCTTAGATAGTTGAAATTTTTATGGCTTTTCTTAGGTCTATACTAGGAAGAAAGGGAAGACTAACATTTAGCCTAAAGCCACTGAAAAAGGGGATCCTCAAATATTATTATTTTAAATTGATAATTTATTAGTGTATATTACCAGTTGCAAGGAAAAGTGTTTTACATAGATTATCTTATGAAATTCTTACAAAAACTTCTGTGGCAGGTACTATTAAAATGCTCATGTTATCTAAGCCCCCTTTCAGTCTGAAGTAGGGTGGGCATCACCATCCCCAAATCCTCAAGATTGAAAAATGAATACACATAAGGGGTAATGAAATCATGGACCAAAGTAAAATTATTATTATTGTGTATTGTATAAAGAAAATATTCCCATCACCAGAAGTTCTGATGGGAGGGGGAAGGAAGAATAGGTAAAACATAGGGCATTTTTAGGGCATTGGAATTGTTGTGCATGATATTGCAATGATGGATACAGGCCATTATACATTTTGTCAAAACCTATATAATTGTACAGTGAAAAGTGAAAACCATAATGTAAACTATAGACCTTAGTTAGTAGCAAGGCTTCCATATTTGTTCATCAAATGTAACAAATGTATCACAAGAGGCAAGATGAGAGTGGGAGGGGTGGTGTTTATGGGAATCCCCTATACTTTCAAAGTAATTTTTCTGTAATCTAACACTTCTCTAAAAATGAAGTTTATTATATGAAAAAAACTCAAAAATAAATGTAAAACATGCTTGTGTTAGAGGTGAAGAAACAAAGGGTTTAACGTGCTTAAAATCAAAGAGGTTTTAAGTGGCTCGACTAGCTCCCTTTATGCCAGGTGTTCCTCCAGAGACCAGGCTCTTTATACCTTCATAATCCTAATCCCGCCTCCTTTTACTGGACATAGCGATTTCCAATGTCTACAAAAATCAATAATGATGAGAGATTTTCATTTGTCCATATTGGGTTTTAGAACTATGAAGATTAACATGTCATTTTCAAACTTTATATAATAATATATGAAAAACCTGTTTACTCAGCTTCCTGACTCTAAGTGAAGCAAAAAAAAAACAACAAAACAACTCTCAGTTTTGATTAGTCAACTAGAGTCAGCTCAGAGAGAACATCTACACAGGGGGCATTTTTTAATGTACCATCTTCAAATGATTTAATGTGTTTTCCATGATTATCTTTGACACTTTGAATAATTAACAAATACATTTATAATTTTTAAAAAAGCTAAGCCACTCTCTCAGATGTGAGAAAATTTGAAAGGCTTAAAATTATGACCGTCATATCACTAGATAGAGACAGTGAAGTCCTCTACTTGGGTATCATTATATAGGAGGAAAAAAAATACACCAAAATATTTATTCAGATATTTGATAGATTAAGATTATACAAAACTTTGTTTATAAGTTGGTCATATTTGGAAACTTTACTAACCCCTTTGAAGAACCAAGGTGCTGTTTATTAAATAAATATAACATATTTTAACTACATATAAGATTTTAATAATCAATAGTAAAGGTTGATCGCTAATCAGTATAATGGTGGTAATATTGTACTACTGTGCAAATGGCACTAAGGATGTTCATGTGTTTATTATGGGCTTATTCTCTACTATTCACTTCCATCTGTCTTCATAGAATCCAGAAACAACTATCTTGTTCTCTACTCTTGCACTTAGCCTAGTCTCTGACATGAACTAAATATTTAGTACATACTTATTGATTGAAAGTTTTAGTTCTACATCCAAATGTTTGTTAGAGTTTCATAATTATGCCTACTTAATATTTGTAAAATTTGCATTGATTAGTGATTTTTTGAAAAGAAAATGCTTTCACATGGTTTGAAATTTAAAGGGGATACCATGAAGAATCTCCCACTTTTCCCTGTCTCCAAGACTCCTGATTTCCCTTCCTGGATTCAACCAATGTTATCAGTTCTTACACATCCTTCAAAAGATTTACATATGCTTTTAAAGATCAGCTTTTTCAAACAAAAGTGACATGTTCTTCTATGTGGAAAAGCATTTCAGTGGTAAGGCAACCTACAAGGGGTGTCATGTCAGAGGAGCCCAGAACCTCAGCTTATTTCAATTTTGGTTTTGCCTTTAGACAGGAAGAGTTACTCGAAGCAGCACATTATCCTGTAAGGAACCTCTCATTTCATTCCTTTGTCATTTACTGTGTCTTCAGGTGGACAATAAGCCTTGCCATTGTCTACCTCCACAGAAAGACTCCTCTGGACTCTTCTACCCATGCATCCAGTTACTCTTTAAACTCATTTCCCATTCCCCCTTGTGAAATCCTTTGGGACTGTAATCTTAGATCTCAACTAGAGCTTGTATAATTCTGACTTTTGGTTTTTTAATTTTTCTCTAACTCATTTTTCCCTTATATAGTAAATGCTTTCAGTTTTTCTGCTAGACTAGAAAGAATAACGCTGCTACTCCTAGCCTTATTCAAAGCAAGGAGGCATTGCCAGATACTCTGTGTGTCTATGCCTCCTCAATCCAGGAGTAAAGAAAATTTAAGTTCTTTGGGACGAATCTTTGACCAATGTAGAAGAAAGGCAGGAGAGAAATTCTTCTCTATTTCCCTGCAAGGGCTGATCTGAGAAGCAGTGATTTATGTGGCCTTTTGTGAGATACTCTCTAGAGACTGAGCAATCGGTCTTGCTTGATAATCAGGTGGCTGCTGGTCCAGTAACTTACCCAGTATTGACTCTCCCTTACTTATTGGCCTCATTTCGCTTTAAGCTGACTTTTGTTCCCTGGGAGAGCTCCTACTAAGAAAGCACATAAGCCTTTGCTCTTTTAGGGGAATCCAGACTAAGAAAGGAAACATGATTTTTAAAACAGTATAAATAAAATATAAAGTGTGTTAGGTGACGATAAGTGTAATGGAGAAAAAGCAGGGGAAGGTCAGAGCTAATAACAGACAGGTACACATTGGTGCAGTGCAGTGGATGCTGTGGCATGCTATCCAAATCCCTTCTTTATGGTTGAGGACTCATGGACTCACCCAGTATGACTGTTGGCAGTTGCTGGTTCTCACATGAGTCTCTCTCTAAGGATTACCCTTAGTAGGAGAGAACCACCCTACCATGGTTATGCCCCTTTCCCCAGGGCAATCTGTATCCAATAATGGTCAACATGAGGGAATAAAGGCCTGGTCCCTGGCTTTATTTGTGGACAACTCCCAAGAGATATCCTATCTCCAAAGTTTTCCAAAGGATCTGCTGAAACTTTTGTTGGAATTGTTTTACAGTTTAAAGAGAGAGTATTTTATAAAGACTGCCGCTGAAACAATTAAAGTAATATTTATTGAAATCAGAGTGTCAAAAATAAAGAATGATATATGGATGAACAGATAAATGGAAACAAAGATTGATTGATAGGTACAAACAATCATAATAGTGTGCTTTTGTTGAAAAACAGAGAGTATGGCATCTTATTTCTCTTCCATGTCGTCACTCACCCAATTGTATGGGAACGATTCAGGTGAAATACTGCTTATGCACTTTGGATTTAGCTGCTGCTGTCATAAAACAGAGAACAGTACACTTAGCTACTCTCTGGCTCTCTGGTCTATGGGTGCAGGTATCCAGCCCTATGGTCCATAAAATGGTGGGATGGAGTTGTAAATGATGACTATCTTAGAAATGGGAGTAACAAGGATTGTTCCATTGAATCAGTTATGACATCCACAACAAGAAAAAGAAAACCTGACTATCAGTGCTTCAGTCACAAGGATATTCAGAAGTAGAAAATTCCAGGCTTGGTGTCGTAGCTCAACAATGCGATCTAGCACTCAGGCACTTTCCATTTTTCTACTCCATCACTTTTGCTTTTTATCCTCAGACTTGTCATTTCATACTGACAAGGTGGCTGCCACAACAGCAGGCAGACTCCTTCAGAGGGACCAGGCATAATGCAGAAACTGGGGCAGTGCAGTGGCCAGAGAGTGCTAGAGTGCTTTTCTAACACACCTTTCTCCTTTATTCATAGACTAGTTCCTAATAACCATGCAAGGGATGTCCCTTATGCCTTGTTGGGAAGAACTGGTAATGTGGCCCAGCCTTATGCGCAGGAGAGGCTCTAAAAGCCAGCATTTGGCCACATTAGCCCTTTATAGAGATAGATGGTGGAGATGAGGATTGGGGATGGCTGTAGCATAGCCAACCAACATCTCTCACAATGTGCCAAAATGGAAGACAAGGAAGAGAATCCCATGTGGACTGATGAAAGTTACTCATGATGAAACCTTGAAAGACCTTGCCAATTACAATAAACACAAAACTTTTTGATTATATGTATGATACTGTGGTCTTAAAACAATGATGCCTAAAAATTGGATCACAAAGTACCTCATGACATATTCAGTAACTGAAACCTATCATTCTTCAAGTGTAGAATAGTCAGTATTACTAGATAGTAAATATTTCTTGATTTGCACAATGTCTATATCTTAAAATAGGCCTTACGTAAATAAAGAAACAATTACAGAGGAGAGGTAATTAGCTGTGGGCTTCAAACCTTTAAAAATATGTGAGGCCACTTATAAAGCTGATTTCTATTAAGATGACCAATTTACTCATTTAAAGGATAGTCCTTTATTCTAAGGGCATATCTATCACAGTTTTAGTGTTAAAATTAAAATTATAAAATGATCTTTTATGAAAATGATGGTTCCTGGGTTTCAGCACCAAAAAGAAAAATGATAGTAGAAGACTTAAAATATTGGCACTTGGCAAAATAAATAGTTGGCAATGCTATGCCTGGGTTATTATTATTGTTATTATTTTTGTTGTTGTTGATACTTTCCCTTGAAATCTTGGAAATCTAGGCATTTGACATGACAAGATTTTGGACCTTTTTAAGATGAAAATCCAACCTGAGGGATATAAAAATAATAATAAGAGTGATCACTTATTGCTTGATTCCAATTTTATAGTTATAAAGCTTAGATTCTAAATTATTTTAAATACATGAAGGACAACATGTATACATTGATGCAAATATGAGATTACCAACTTGAAATGTTCGACTCCATGACATCAAGAAACTAATTTGAAATTCACTGAGCTCAGAGTCGGTGTTCTTAGCTTTGATGCAGCTGATGATTTTAAGGTAAGAGAGAATGTGATGGATTTATGGTACAATAAGCACAAATGGGAAGAGAAACATTTGACAGTCTGAAATGAAGCAGGGCAGTTGATGTCCTTGTGTTCTTGACAGTGTCTTCCAGGAGAATTCCTGGAGCTAAACTCCTCTCAAATCAGCTTTCACCTGTGGGATCTGGCAACAGATTGTGAAAAGTCTGACAAAGCTCCCTGGAGACCATGGTGCTCTCTGTCACCATATGGTCTGAAAGGGCTTTTCACATGTAACAATATTCTGAAGTAGAGACTCTTGGCTAATCTTCAGACTATCTTCTTAATCTCATGAGCCTATTTATCTGTAAAGGACAACTTAACAGAGTGCTCCTTAGAATTATTCATACTAGCGGATGTACTTTTATTATGGGGCATGTTATGTTCATTATGCAGTGATTACATTTTGGCTTTGAAAATGTCTTGTGAGGATTAAAAGGATTATTCATCTCCATGGTGATCTGGGCGACCACTCTAGGCCATAAACACAAATTTATCAGACTCATTAACATTTTTAGAACACCTTAGCTTTCACTTCTATAATAAAATTTCATGTTTTGCCTAAGCAAAGAAGAAGCCATATGGAAATACTGAATTTATTGCTGAAGACTAATAAAAAATCAATGCTTTTTGAATTTTATTAAAATATTCTGCTCTCATGGTATATTCCACGTATTTGAGAAATGTATTGATATATTTTAATCTCTTCCTCCCAACTCTGTGCTGTATATCCTTTCTCTATAACAAGCATGGGCTCTGAAGTGATTGTCTTTTTCCAATATTCTTAGGTGATGTTGTCATACTAGTCTCATGATCACAAAATGTGATGTGTGAATGAAGAGAATGTGGTATAACACATCACCCAGTTTCTTTATTGAGAAGAATGCATTCTACCTCATCATGGATGTTCATTATAGAAAGATAATTCAAAGCAACAACACAAGTGGCCTTATTCTTTAACATGCAAAGATTCAAATGATAAAAAGAAGAAAAGAAAAATTCCCCATTCATTAGAAGCTTGATTTAAGTTTGTGAAAACATGTTACATACTAAAATTGCAACCATCGTCTTATCTTGACAGATATGCACAGAACATATTATTATGAATATGCTTTGCTTGCTAAAAATAAGTTCTTATCTTTATTGTGATATATTGGCTGGGGTGATACACAATAAATACAATAAAGTATGATTTTTTAAAGTAAATTTCAAATAACAAATAGTTCTACTCAGTAAAGTGCCTCTAGTAGTCTTAAGGCTGAATGATATAACCAGTATTATTTTTTTGCTCATTATCAGGGAACAGCATCTTTAGAAAATATTATATTACAAATTAAATCCTCAAGTTTTAGAGCTAAGAAACACATTTATAGCTAAAGAGAATGGATGGTAATAAATTAGTGTAACAGGTAAACTCAAAATATCATTTCATAGCTGGGCAGCTACAAGCTGAACTGTTGCATTAGGGATTCCATCGGATGAAATAGAGAATTCAAGCAGGAGAGCAATCAGTAACAGTTCTGGAACTAAATCGCTCCAGACATCACTCAGACACTTTGTTCCACCTCTACTCTTTTAAATGAACCTTTAATAGGTTCATTTGGTAATGGGCTAAAAGGGGAGAAAACTTCTGAACCCCAGCTGCACTGCTCATTCACCTGTGCAAACAACTTGAACATGACTTCTCTCCATAAGGTTTCCTAGGAATCTTCCCAACGTACAGCTGCTATATATAAAACATGAATTATAGTAGAGAAGGTCCTGCTGTGTTATGAATCACAGTGCACTCGACTACACTTTAGCAGGTTGTGGGATGAAAAGAATAAAATGTCTGCAAATGCCTTGTTCTTTCCCCTCTTCCAGCTGGTAAAGTCAATGCATGACAGCTTCCTGGAATGCTTTATTCTATATCCAGCTGTACTATATATGACCTGTCCCGTTTCCTTGCTATCCTTTAGTATAAAACTAAATGGTAAGAGCATCATTCCTGTCTTGAGGCACTGGAGGCCAAATCAATTGCCTAATCAAGTGAAAACAAAACATCTGTAATGTATGAAAGGGAGGGTGGCTTTCTCTGGAGATTTTTATAAACTGATTAAGTCAGGGCACTGCTAATTCTCTATGCTGCACTTCAGATGTTACATTGACAAGGAAGATTAGAATGAAAAGATAATGGTTATGTCACTAGTGTGCAATAAACAATCTGTGAAGAGCCAGCAGAGATTCAGAAATGTTCCCATTACAAATGTAAATGTGAACTTTAGCACCTGGGCTCAGAGAATACTGAAAAATGCCTGTGTGTCAAAAACATACAAAAGAAAAGAAGAGGAAAAAAAAAAAAAAAAGGAAAAAAAAATATTTTTTCTAATGACATAAGATAATTCCCATGTGCTTATCATATTACATTTAGGATATGTGAATTTTGTATGATACCAACACTGTGCAATGTAATCATAAAGTTGTTTCGAACCTTGAAATAAATTATATTTTGAAAGTACATTTTATAATTCAAAGGAATCTCAAACAAATATTAGTTTTCAATTGGCAGGATAGGGTAGGGATGAAACAATATTCTAGAGAAAGTAATCTTCAGGAGGAATAAAGCCCCCATCAGGGCTGCTCATAAGATCTAGATTATGCATTAGAAGGAGTCATGTTGTAAATCAGATCTTAGATTTCTGGCTCACAGGCACACCTGTTCATCTATAGACCCAAACGCATAATACTCTCTATACAACTTCCTCGAGTAACAGAACTCATTTACATATTATTTCTGTATTTGAAGCTGCTGCTAATTTTAAAGCTATTTCTATCTTTGAATCCCGCATACCAGAGATGGAGGAAAGTTGTTTTGGGAGACATATTTTAAACTTGCAGCAAGCAAAAAAAATATCATGTGAATAAAATTGCTTTGTAAAAGTTGATCTGTGGACATGATTTTGCATGGATTCTGGTAAAGAGAATAATTAAAAATAAGTGCATTTTGTTTTTAGCCTGTTCTAATTTGTAGTCTTTTCTGGTCATTCAGTAATTGAAAGAAGTAAGAAAGAGGAAAATTGGAATTGCAAACATGGTATAAATAACAAATATCCAGATATATATCATGGGAAAATGATGAATGTTGAAAAATTCAGATATTTTGCTCAGGAAAAAAAAGATAATTTATTGATATTCTACTATGTGGAGACACAGATTAATAAGTCATTTTTTTCCTGAGCCTGGGAACTTTACAACCAGGAGGGAAAGAAAGATGAGTAAATATATAATAACATAGTGCAGATAGTGTTCTGAGAGAGAGAGACACATAAGGTGCTCTGGGCGGATATAGGAAACACAAACAAAAAAATATTTGGGTAACAACAGGAAAGAAGTATATGATGTTTAATGCTGGCTTTGAATATAAAGTGAAGTTAGTGAAGCGAAGATGGGAAATCATTTCAGACAGGGAGAACAGTATGTGGGAATCCATGGAAGCATGAGGCATCAAAGTTCTCCAGTCAGAGTGATGGACTTTCAGAGAGGAGGGACGAGAGAAAAAATATGGCTGTACACCTAAGCGGAGGTCAGATTATGACAAGCTGTTTGTCATGCTATAGAATCTGGACCTTTTCTTGAGGATTTAGTATCATATAATGGTAGGCATATAGTAAGTATGTAAAAATATTTGTCAAATGAATATGTTATTGGTTTTTGGTGACATCTGGTCAGAAGAGCATTTGAGAAAGCAGTTTGTTGATGTTGCGGAGACTGTATTACAGAGGTGTGATGTTCTATGCAGAATGACTAGATAGGAGTTTGTTGTTTGATTTAAGCAAGAATGTGAAGATTTGAACCAAAGAGGGAGCCACAGGGTAGAAGTCACATGGCCATTGATTTAAGCTGTCTAGGAAGTAAAATTGATAGAATCTGGCGGAAGATTATATAGAGGTTCTCAGAGCCATTTTGAAAATTAGAAAAAGATGCTTATTCTAGGTAGATACAACTCCTCAGCTCTGGCAAGAGACAGTTTTGTGCAAAACAAAGGGTATCCTTTGCCACAGCTTAATTGAATTTACACATCAGAACTTTGTTTGCTTCCCGTATTTCGCCTTTAAGTCATTCTTCTTTCAATTCATCCTTTGTCACTTTCAGTCCAGGCTAGCAGTGACTGCTCATACAAATTTTGCAAAACACTTGCCAGCCATACATGCAGTTTAAGCAGGTTCAAACCATTAGGTGATAGAGCTTTCTACAGATCCTTCCGGGATAACTGCATTCCCAATCTTGACTTCCACTGAAATGGCAGATTGGGTCCATGTTTAGCCACACCCATCTTCAGCAAAGGATTGTTCAGTTAAACCTTCAAATGCAACCTTGTTCTTTGAGGATTCCCACCATAAAAACTCAGGGAGGACCATCAAAAAGCCGCTTCTGGCCCCAGTCTCAGAGCACACTATTTGGATAGGTTGAGAATTTAAAAAGTCATCAGTTGCTGGTTCCTTTGTGCTTAAAAGTTTAATTCTCAGCTTAAACCTTTCCTCTCACATTTTACTAAACTCTGTAAGAAGAAACCAGGCTATAACTTTTACACTTTGCTTGGGAATCTTCTCAGCTAAATATCCAAGTTCATCACTTTAAAGTTCTGCCTTCAATCCAACATAACTCAATTTTGTCAAGTTCTCTGCCACTCTATAACAAAGATCACCTTTCCTCTACTTTCCAGTAACATTGATCATTTCCTTCTAAGGTCTCATGGGAAGTACTTCTAATGTCCATAAATTTACTGACTGTCTCTTCAAAACAATCTAAGATTTCTCTACTACGTGCCCCACAATTCCTTCCATCTCTACCCATTACCCAATTCCAAAACTTCTTCCACATTTTTAGGTATTTGTCATAGCAACATCCCAATTCTGGTACCAAAAATTGTTTTAGTTTCCTAACTGCTTAAATAAACAGGATACAGTGGGTTGACTTAGCAACAGGAATTAATTGACTCATGGTTTCAGAGGCTGAAAGGCTTGTTTCCTACCGGGGTCGGCATCTGCTAGCTGTCCAGCAATCCTTGGGGTTCCTTGGCTTTGTTCCATGTTTCTCTCCTATAGCAATGCACATCCACTGTATTCTCCTTTCTCCTATACGTTCCATTGACTTCCAGCTTCTCTCTGCTCCTCACAGAATCCATCTTTGTCAACCTTCATTCTGCTTGTATGGACTCCAGTAATGTGGATTAAAGCCCAACCTGATTCAGTTGGACTACACCTTAACCAAAGTAGCAATTGAAAACGTCTTCTTTCCAATGGATCCACAATCACCAGAATGGGAACAAAGAACCATAACATGTCCAAACTTGAATACACAATTCAATCTACAACATTAGGTCAAGGAAGATCAGGGTCAAAAGGGTTTCAGAGAATTTACTACCTAAGAAGCCTTTGTAATCTTCCTAAGCAAAGAAATATTTAGTGATATGATGGCAGCATTAGAGTGGGTTTGGAATGGTGAAGAAGGGTCAATTAAAAAAGGAGAGATAAGGCAGAGATTAAAGCAGGGTCAAAGGAAACTTATTTGGTTTGTTTTATTTGAAATGGGAGGGGTCGGATGTGGCTCAACTGGTTGGGCGTCCATCTCCCATATGGAGGGACCCGGGTTCGATCCCCGGGACCTCCTGGTAAAAATATATATTTGAAATGGGAAGTTCAGATTGCTTTATATGCTAAAAGTCTATTTTTCTTCTTTCCTTTCTATTAGCAATTTATATTAAAATATCATGTTTATTGTGATTCATTAATATATTTTTTTCAATTTTTGCCTTTTACATGTTTGAGTTCCAGGTAAATGATAGAAAGAGGCCTTTATATTGGGAAATACAGTAATTATATCATAAAATAATTTGGGTAAATCTGATATTACCAGAACATTTCCCCATAAATCCATGCATTCATTTTTCTATTTGATTTGTTCATGTATTTATATGACTTAGGGAAAAAACAGTTGTGTAAGGATGCTGTGTTGGCCAGCCTCCAACATGGTGCCCAATGAACACTACTCTCTGATCTTCACACCATGTGTAGCCCTCTCCCATGTCAAAGTGATGGTATGTCACTTCTAAAATTAAGTTATGAAACACTGTGACTTCCAACTTGATGCTCTCTTTCTTGGCTCACTCCTTATGGGGGAAGACAACTAACATGTCAGGAGCAGCCTTATGGCAAGAAACCAAGGATTCCAAAGAACTTCCATGAGTAAGCTTGGAAGTAGATCCCCTGGCCCTAGTTGAGCTTTCAGATGACTCCAGCCAAGACTGATAGCTTGACTACAACCTATAAGAGACCTTGAGCTAGAACCATTCAACTAAGCCACTCCTGTATTCCTGAGCTTTAGAAACTACATGAGATAATAAATTTTTGTTGTTTTAAGCTGTGAAGTTTTGGAGTAATTTTTCATGTCATTAGATATTTAATACAGATTTTGAACAGGTCAATTTTGATGTTTGTCAATTCCTTTTTTGAGGGAACAAAACATACTAGAAATTATATATAATGTAGATATATCACACATTATTTTTTTACTCAATTTACTCTTTAAGGCTGAAACAAATTAATTTTTCCCCAGAATTCTAAGGCTTACATAATATATTTTAAGGATTCATGTTAATCTACTTGCATCTTTTCAATCTCCTTATGTTAGAATCTTAACTAGTGCTTTAATGATGGTCCAGAAGTTTAGAATCTAAAATCTCTTTCTCCCATATTGGGTATAAGTGATTTTTCTCCCTGCTATCACTTTTTTTTTCTAGGTTCTGGAATGGTACATCTGTCTTCAGGATGACTGTAGGGTTGAGATGAATGGAGTCAGATTTAAGCAGATTTAAACACAGAAAAACAAGGAATTCCTTCATCTCTCCTCTATCCTCCCTCTTGCTTTCAAACTAGACTTCCTTCCCTTTTCACTTCCTTCTCTTCTTTTTCTCCTCCCTGCCCTTCTTGGCCACTTGCTACTCCCATCAAATTATATAATTTTATGAGTGAAGTTAGGATTCCACCCTTGCCATTTTTCATTCTTTTGGGTGATAGATGAAAATACTTTGAAAAAGTACTGTCATTGCCTCCCTGGCCCTTTGTAGTGAAGACTGTAGTTTGATTCCATGCCTAGAGGGTGGAATCAGAGACTTCCTGAGCAGTTTTAAACCTCTGGTTTGAAAAAAAATAAAGAAATGGAAGGAAGGAAGGAAAGAAGGAAGGAAGGATGGAAGGAAGGAAGGGAGGAGGGAGGGAGGGAGGGAGGGAGGGAAGAAAGGGAATGAGGAAGGAAAGAAGAAAGGAAGACATAGATCTATGTAAACACACAAGCATACATATACCTGTATCTCTATATCTCTCTATATATTAGCATTCAGAATACTTCACCCTTTTATTAAAATATGAAAATATGCAAATATATGACTTGCTGTCTTAAATAAATGAACCATTTAATTGAATTTAAATTTATAGGACAATATAGAATACCTAAGTCTTATCAAGCTAATTGTATTTTGCCAAAAAAATTTGTCCTGATTGGTGACTTGGATTAAGTATAGTTTTTAAATGCAATGTTCAAATCAATGCTAGTGTATCATGTGCAGAGTAATTCTCAATTGTTATAAAAATTATGTCCATTATGTGACTTGCTGGGATCCTAGTAATCATCTAAATTCCATAAAACTTAAATTTTCAAATTATCCTCAGTAATTTAAATGTGTTATTAGGCCTTTCATGGAGCATTTTTCTTCTTTGAAGAAAACAAGCTAAGTTTCTCAAAAGCACTGCAGGAGAAGTTATAAGTGACTTTCACTTGTAATTTGCAGATGCTGTAATAGGAATTTTGCTTTTACCACCATCTAAGTTCAACTATTTTACATTCTAATTTGCAAGTAAAAAGTTGCTTTAAAACTTAGTATAGAAGTTTGTGAAGACTTAACTCCTTTTGCAAAGGAGTCAGAAATTGGGATTGAAAATGAAGATGTGATTTCTGAAAAAACAAACAAACAAACAAACAAAAAAACACTATAGAGAGGAATAAATGAAGGAATATAAATGTTATATTTGAAATTTTACTTTTTAGAAGTAGAAAACAACATCCCTACTGGCTTTCATGTATGTTGTAGAAACCATACATGTTTTAGGGTCAAACTTTACATATGTTTAACATTTAAATAATGAGATGTCAACGGAGGGAGAAAATACCAGATTTCTATCAACTGTGATATTGGTGATTTAAATGTGATATTTGAGACAGTGCATTTCCTATTATTACCAAAATGATGTTTAATGGCAGGAAACATCGTCTTATTAAAGTATACACCAATAAAGGTCCATGGTGTAAGTGTCCAACCCTGTGGAAAATGAATTTCTTCACCGGCAGTCACAGAGATTCATGTAAGAAAATTGAATAAAAGAACATAGCTGTCACATTAGTATAAGAAATAGAGTTTGAGTATTTATTTTTGTGCAGAAAATAGACTTTATAGATCAAAATAGTGACATTTAACCTTAGGAGCTCCTCATTGAGCATTGGATTAGAATTAAAATAATTTGTCTCATTGAGTCATTAATGCCTCCCGAGCAATAATTCAAAGTATCATGATGGATTAATTATCTCAACTGCCTGATAATTCAATGGATGCTGAGAACTTCATAAAGTCATAAATGCCAGAGTTAGAAGGTGTAGAAATTATATTTGAGAGGTGAAATAATTAGTCCACAGCCACATGGTTAGGGAAAAATCCAGAGTAACCCTCAGATCAGTTTTGTGCCACATACAGAGAACACTGATTAATTGGAAGAACCAAAGTCAAATAAAAGTCCATGGAATGCATACGTAAAACACAGAAAGATAACATATCTTTCTCATACCACTCTAATCCTTTGCCAAGGTAGACAGGATATAAATTTTGTATAAATATATAACTCCTACCTACTGCTTAGACCAATATAAAAATCTCAAATTAAAAATATTATTGCTGTGTTAAAATTCAGAAGCCTTGAGAAAGCTAAGATTTTCATTAATTGAATAGTTAGTTCATTGAATCCAACAAATATTAAAGTTATTGCATTGCAAGAGAAAAGAGAGAGAGTTTAATGTAGTGGTTTGGGACTCAGTCTGCAGCCTGAGCTTCTGGATTCCAGTCCAAGATGACCTAACAAAAGCTTCCACACCTTGGGAGAAAGTTATGGACCCTCCCAAGCATCATTTTCTTTTCTCTAAAATGGGGAGAGTACTTGTCTCATAGGGTAGCTGTGGGGAGTAGGATGTAGATATATAAGCAGAGTGTTGGCACGAAGTAAGTAATCAGTAAGTTGTTAGGTTTTATTATTTAGAACGATCCTTGTACTCACTAATATAAAAGGCCACATTTCAGGAAAGAGTAGAGGATTTTTAGAATTTTCTTATTGGTATGTTGAATAAACATAATTAAAATAGTTTTCTGTAGTTTGAAAATATGCATTATTTCAGTGACAGTGATAATCGATTAGGAATATTCATTAGGAATATGCTTTTTGATTATAAAAAATATGCTTTTCTGTAGTTTTCTGTAGTTTGAAAATATGCATTATTTCAGGGACAGTGATAATCGATCAGAATATTCATTAGGAGTATGCTTTTTATATTATAAAATATAAGTTAATAATACAATAAGAAGTGAACACACACATATTCTTATATATCACGGAGAAAGATTTTTCATATTGTCCTGCTGGAATGCTTTCTCTTTAAATTCCATTGCAAGAAATTTCCTCAAGTATAGGCCACATTATAGTAAAAGAAAAATATATGTGAGTGTGGGCTGAAACCCCTCACAATAATAGCCGTGTTAATAATGACTGTATCTGTAGCTATAAGATGCAATATTTAGTAGCTGTGATTTGGTAGATTAACAAAAGAAAGCTCTAAATGAATCAATTAGGTTTTCAACAAAGGAAATATATTTCTGCATTTTGCATCATAGCAATTTACATAGATGGTAGCAATTTACAACAAGGATTAATAACACAAATTTGAGTTTCTTGGAAGGAGTCCACATGCAGAGTGTTTCTTTGCCACGCAGTTCTCACAAACAATAGGCAACTGTTCATTATTTTTACTGTGTATTATTATTACTTCAGCTTAAGATGGGGACAGCAAGATCCTCCAAATTGGATATGGTCTAAGAAGCTTGAAAGAACAATGCTTCCAAATGATCCTTATTGTGCATCAGAAGTCACAGTATGTCCAAGGAGAGTGCGAAACTGAAGGTGGGCTGGGAAAAGAGCCCCAGGAGAATGCTCAGCATAATATCGCCCACTGACATACAATTACATCGCTTTGATGTCTGATCCATGACACAATCCATGGTGATTACACTACTCAGACAAGCCAAAAGACAGATGAAAATGCTTAATTTGCTTATTCTCAAATGTGGCAATTTGCCTAATGAATGAAATTGACTTCATAAAATGTCAAGATTATCTTTGAGTTTTAAATCTGGTATATAAGCATGGTCTTGACACAGCTATAATGGATTCGAGTGAGGTACATGGGGGCTGCCCAGCTCCAACCCTACAGAAAGAGGTAAAAGTTAACAGAATAGTAGGTCAGTACGAGAAAAGAGAGAATATGAGATCTCAGATCCTGGTCTACAAATATTATCTCTATACACCTGCACAAAAGGATCTAGAACTGTAGTTTATCTAACCATTTACTTCATTCCAGCATTTTCCCAAATCGTATTTTATTGCCTTAGGCTCACATCAACTTTGTGAGGTAACATAGAAAAAGAATTATTAACATTTCTATTTGCATGACAGAAAAGTCCCAGAAAATAGAGGGGGAAGTCTGCAGACCTCATGGTTGTTGGTGGTGGTGGTGATGGTGGTGGAGTGATACCTAGAAAAGGCAGAAATTTGGAAAAGACCAAGGGAACTACTTCTGGAACAGAGAGCTAAAGGTAAAACACTAACTGTCCAAGGTCACATGGATCCTCTGACATCCATCCAATGTTGACTTCAAGTAGATTTCTTGGCACTGAATGTGGTTGCTCTTCTCAATATATTTTACAATGCTAGCTGCCAAGGTTGGGTACAGCTGGAAGACATTTTCTCTATGGAGATCCATACGGTTATCTGGGGTTTTGGAAAGATGTTTGGGACTTTATATTACCAGATTAAATGAAAATTAATTGATTACATTATTTTAAAACATATTTTGTAAAGAGTTCAACAGAGAATAGGTTGATTCTAACAGAAATGCAAAGTGCTTAAGACGTTAGAAAATAAAGCATATATTTGTTAAACCAGAGGGATAAATGTGATGGTTAAAAAGTATAGAAATAGAGTATATATGCAGCATTTAAGTGATTTAGACAGTCAAATAATTTTCACTTGATTAAGTCTTAAAACTTACAAAATTACAGGGAGGATACTGGGCATTCATCAGCAGAGAGAATTTTTTAAAATTAATTTATTTGAATTAATAAGATGAAGCACACAAAACAGAGCCTAGGAAAAATGACAGGAACCCTCCTAAGCAGGAGCTGGCTTTTCATTTTAATCCATTGGTACATGTTTTTTTTTTGTATTGACATTGATTTTTTTTTAAGGAAAGATAAGACTAGATATTTCTGATTATTGTCTTTATATTTGGACAAACAAATAAGTGTCTAAATCATGGGTTAGCAAACTTTTTTTGCATGAAGGACTAGATGGTAATGTTTTCAGTTTTGTGGGTCCTTAGTTTTTGGTTGCAAGAATTCCATTTTGTGGTTGTAACCACAACAGCAGCCACAGAACATATGTAAATGAATGCATGTTGCTGTTTTCAAATGAAAGTTTATATACAAAAAAGAGTGGTGGAACTGATTTGGTTGTATTTTACCAACCCTTGATCTAAATTTTTATTAGTATTGATGCTCGCTAAAACTAGGAAATCAACAATAAAGTCCTGGCAAGAAAAGCATCTATTTTTTTAAAAGTGATATAAATACAATATGAAAATATTTCAGTGAATATGCTAATAACAAGTCTGAAAGCCTATTGAATAGAAAATAGTCAAAATTTAGTTAGTGTCTTCTCTTTTTATTTATTTAGTTTTCCTTATTAGAAAAGTTGTGGATGTACAGATAAGGATTTTCTATATATAGGATAATATCACCTGCAAATAGAATGTTTTACTTCTTCCTTTCCAATTTGGATGCCATTTATTTCTTTTTCTTGCCTAACTGATCTGACAAGAACTTCTAGCAAAATTTTGAATAACAGTGGTGACAGTGAACATCCTTGTCTTGTTCCTGATCTTAGAGGGAAAGATTTCAGTCTTTTACCATTAAGTAGGATGCTAGTTTTAGGCTTTTCAGGTATGTGCTTTATTATGTTGAGAAGTTTTTTTCTATCCCTAGTCTGCTAAGTGATTTTATCAAGAAGAGGTGCCATATTTTGCCAAATGCCTTTTGCCTTAATTGAGATGATAATGTGTTTTTTCCTTTCATTGAATTAATGTGGAATATTAGTGACCTCTCTTGAGATGATACTAGAAATGCAATTGAAAAATATGCTCTTAGAAGGTCCATGTCTTAGTCAGCCAAAGGGGTGCTGATACAAATTACCAGAAACCTGTTGGCATTAATAAAAGTGTATTTATTGGGGGTAGAAACTTACAGTTGACAGGCCGTAAAGCGTAAGTTACTTGCCTCACCAAAGTCTATGGCCACGTGTTGGAACAAGATGGCTGCCGAAGTCAGCTAGGGTTCAGGCTTCCTGGATTCCTCTCTTCCTGGGGCTTGCTTCTCTCCAGGCTCAGGCTTGCTTCTCTCCACAGGGTTCCTCTCTTCCTGGAGCTTGCCTCTCTCCAGGCTTAGGCTTGCTTCTCTCCACAAGGCCAGCTGTAGACTATCAGGTGAGCAGCTCCTCTCTTCCTGGGGCCTTTTCTCCTTCCTCATGACCAAGCTCCTCTGTGTGCTTGCTTCCCTGGGCTCCAGCATTAAAATGCCAACATCAAAACTCCAACTAACTCTTCTGTTCTGCCATGTAGTTTTATCTCTGAGCCCCTGCCCACCAAGGGGCAGGGAGTCAATGTCCTACTGACGTGGCCCAATCAAAGCCCTAATCATAATTTAATCACACCAGGAGGAACAGACCAGTTTACAAGCATAATCCAGTATCTATTTTTGGAATTCATAAATAATTCCAATCTGCTACAGTCCAAAAACTTATTTCTCAGCCCCAAAACTTATTTCTGTTCTAAATATGTGTCATGATTAATGAACATTTGTATTGGACATTTTTCTGAATATTTGGTAAGATTTTTAGGGTCCAGTCTTTATAGAAGCCAGTAGTTTTACAGCCTACTTAAAAAATATAGTGATGCTGATATGCATTCATAAAGTAAAGGCTAAATAAAAACTAGGATTACTCTTTCTCTTGGTGTTTGCAATCAAAGACCTTGAGTCAGTCTCCTCATCATTGCCCACAGCACATCCATCCATATATATATCTATGAATATTTGTGTATGTGTGTATATAAATTCATTCACACATATACAGCAATAAACTAGTTAGAGCAGAGGTTGCCCTATAAGAACTTTCTTTTCCTACCTAATTATAAAAACATGTAGCTGAAAATTTTATGAAAAAAATTTACATGTTTTCTGAATTTAGAACAGCAAAAACAAAACAAAACAAAAAATCACCAATCATCTTAAATCGAACTGCAACTACAGAAATGATTCTAAAATGACAGCGTAGAAAAAGCAAGAAGCCAAGGATGAAGGCCCATTTTTCAAAGTATAAAAGGTTTATTTCTCTAGATCTGTTTTCTGTCAAAAGCTTCCCTACTCCTCTCCTCTGTTTTTCAGTTTTGCATTCCCCTACATTGCCAAAGCAGGTGCCTTGCTTGCAATAGCAGGCGTATGTGTTTCAAACGGTCCCATGAGTAATAATTTATCATGCAAGATTACTTCATGACTAATGATGATCTCTATAAACATTCAGGTGCTATTTGGCTGCCTGATTGGTGGTGGTCCAACCTGGTGACAGCCCAGCATGTGTTTTATCTCATCTCACCTTCCACATTCTCTACATAGTCTAATATATGTTGGAAAGAGCCTTTGCGATGTTATAAGGAATAAAATGATGAATAGAAGTCATTAAATAAAATTACTGCAAATAAAGCGTTGAACACAGGACTTTATCAACTCCAGTTTTATCAGTGACATAGGAGGTCTTTTTGAAGTTGTATTCCAAACCTAAAAAAATTAGCTGCTGGACATTATGAGATAATGAGGACCTCATTAAAGCTAAGATAGCATACAATTGGAAGCCTGGGTGGGAAGGAGGAAACTTTAAATTAATAGGCTACTCTGGATCAAGTTTTAAAGCTCCAGATAGTAATGCATGTGAAATGCTGTGTAAAGTGTTTTGACATTACTGTAATATTTAAACCATATATTTTATTGGATAAGCATTCTTAAGCAATCTATATTCACCCCTTTTAATTTTAATGACTGGCCCTAGTCATTTCTAATTCATTCAGCAACAACAGCAAATGAGTAAACACCTATAGCAAATGTGTTCTTTACCTCAAAAACAATATTGCCAGGTACAATGTAAGAAGGAGAATTTATAAGAAAGCAACTCTTAAATTGGTAAATGATTTTATTTTTGAGCATTGTTTACAATAAAATAATCATTCGAACTCTATACAATTTCCAGAAATATATTTAAACTTATAGTAAGTTTTACATTGAAGATAGATCACTATAGAAATATTTGAATCAAAACTGAAACTTTCCCCACTCCCATATTACAATTAACCCTCAGCATTGTCTGGCAACCTATGCAAACAAGTGAAAGAAATATTTTCATTTTTCTACTTCTTTAAATAGACATATCAGTGTTTTTCTACTTGACTAAAATTTACAACTCTTTGTTCTCTCTTTACATGTACACTACAAAGTTTTTTAACACTTCACAACTTTTACTATATACTCATTGTTTGTGTATGTTCATGTATGAATGATATAATTCAATACATTTTTTTGGTAAAAAATAAATAGAAGAATTGCAGTTCAGAACATAGATTTCAGAGACAGACTACCCGACTTTGGACCCTGTATGGTAGGTTGAATTGTACCCCAGAACAAACATTTGAAATCTTAATCCCATTCTTGTATGTACGAACTTATTGTGAATAGAAACTTGAATATATTATTTTTAGTTAAGCTGTGGCTTACTGAATAAAGAAGGGCCTTAATCTGATTGCTGGATTCCTTCATAAGCAGAAGAGACTCAGAAATAGAGTGAAAATGTCACAAGGAAGAATGGGAGCAGAAAGTCAATGGCACCTACAAGAGAAAGGAGGGGCATTGCCATGTGACGGAAAAGCCAAGGAACCCAAGGATTGCTGGCCAGCCAGAACACCACCCACCCCAGGATGAAGCAAGCTTTCGAGCCTCTGAAACCAGGAGCCAATAAATTCCTGTTGTTAAGCCAATCCATTGTATGGTATTTGTTGTAGCAGTTGGGGAACCGGTGGAATGCTACATTATCTTGGGCAAATAACTTGGTGTTTCTATCCCTCAACTACTTCGAATGTAAATTAAGGGTAATACTAGTACCTACTTTATAGGATTATTGCAAGAATCAAGAGTAAAGCATGCAATCAGTTTGCAATAACTTCTAACACAATGTGCTCAACAATTGCTGCATGTCAATATTATTGTTTCATTTAAATATATATATTCAAACTTAGAAAGAAAAATGTGTCAGAATTTGGCAACTGTGCTAAGCTGTTGTGTTGAAGGAACTCCTAAGCTCCATAGAGTAGTGTCTACCTCACTCACCAGCATCTGCAGGGATCATGAGAGAGCTTAAAGCACACAGGGTACTCAATAACCCTGTTGAATGTCTCATAAAATTAAGTCTATAAACCAAGACAAACTTTGCCTCATTTGCCTTCAATTAAGGGGTCCGGTCATTTTGGATGCCTCTGAGGCTTGCCCTAATGTTGCTTAAGTGTTTTGTTTGACACCCATTATGTCAGAGTCTTCTTTATAAGATTCTCTCTGGATTTTCTCAACCAAGAATAAGAGCCTGTAATAATTAGGATGAGGGTTGAAATATGTGGAAGACCCATGAATGCTAATGTAAATTCTAATAGCACTTATGTGAATCTACTACTATATGATACTATACATATACATATACACATATAATATTTATATTTTCATTTATTCCTCACACAAATCTTGCAGGACTATTATCTCCATTGTATATTGAAGAAGAAAATGAACACTTGGTTCAAATAAACTTGCTGAGAGCACGCAGTTAAGTATCAAATACCACTAATACATTAATAGCTAATATTTATTGAATGCTAACTGTGAGACATTCTTCTAAGTCTTTTATATGTGTGCACTCATTTGGAATACAGTGAGGTAGGTACTATCATTATACCTAGAGCATCTGAGGGTGAGAGTAAGTAATTTGTACAAGATCACACTCTTAGTAAGTGGCACAGCCAGGATTCAAATCTAAGCAATGCCACTCCATAACGTACATACTTAACCACCATGTTGTAAGGATTGTCACTATAGGGTCAGTGTGAAGACCTATTCCTGTCTTATTTTAAAACCCATTGTTTTTCTTAGTGAGTCTCTCTCATTTGAAAATATGCTCTGGACATTAAAATATATATATTCCTTTATCTATCCTTGGGATGGCATCTTTGCAAAAGAACACTTAGAGATTGAGTTTAAGATGAGTTTATTTATATTATTTTTTCTTGTACATCATTACATTTATCATTTAAACTTTATGCTGTTATCAAATTATAATGGTGAAAAATTTAACCATGGTAAGCATGACATTTCTATATAACTAGCAATATCATATCTAAAGTAAGGGAAGGTGGTTTTGTTAATAGCCTATTTTAATAAAGTAACTAAATGAATTGAATGTATGACATATAAGATTGCACATAAATTGTACCTTTCACTTTAGTCATTCATAGCACTTGGTAGAAAACAGACTCTGTGCCATGTCTCTATCAACTTGACTGTCTGATATAGATAATAGTCTTTTCTTTTCAAATGTGGAACTATGGGCAATAAAACACTCTACTTATGAGAACACTTAACTTTAGTAGTCTTTCTCAGAGTTTATGGTAAGCAATTTTTTGGTATAGTTAGAAATTAACATCTTTACAAGAGATCACAAGGACTTAGATAGGGGAAATAAAGTAAGACTGCATTTATCAAAAGGATGAAAATCTGGTAGACACTCTAGCAACCTAAATTTAGATAAGGAATCTATATGTTTCATTAAAATTTAATTGTAACTTATTTATATAGTAAAGTTAACTTTTTAGTAAAGTTCCATAAAGTCAAGGGGATTCCATGAGAAGAAGAAAAAACTTTGTTAGTTAGAAAGTTAAAGTTAAATGTGTTTCAAATTAACATTCAAAAATACCTTTTAGCCTAATAGGGGATCTGATGTAATTTTACCCAGGAATTGTCACTGGGCATGTTTAAGATTGATGAGGGCCAGATTGGGAAAATCCCAAGGTACCATAATTAATAGACATTTCCCAAGGCAGCATAAGAGAAGGTAGCTAGAAATTTGACACAAGCTGGATGCTTACATTAAATTTTACAACAAACTAGTAAAGCAGGCATTAATATTCCCATTGTACAAATGAGGAACACAAGGTTTAGCGATATAACCTAACTTTCCAAATGATTCCACAGCTATTAAGTGGTAGAATTGGCATCCAATTCCAGTCTTTCCTTATTCAATAGCCTGGGATTTTTGTGCTATAATATATTGTCTTGGCACACCAAGAAGCTGCATTCATTATTTCAATAAAACATTAATCAATCATAAATCATGTCATATGTTATAAATCATAATATATTCTTTAGATAAAAAATAAAATAAGATGCTCTAGTTTTTTCCCCTTAAATAGCTAAAGTCTAGGAAAAGAGAAAGTTTCATAAACAAAGACATACAATGTAGGGTGATCAGTGTAGTCAAAGAGATGATTACACTGTGGATGGAGAGGATAGAGGAGGAACAAGCTGTACTAAATGACAAGTTGAAAAATTTCCCATGTAGTGAAGAGGGAAAAAAAGACATTGCAGGCATGAAAAAAACTCCATAAGCCATGAAACATGGGATAACAATGTATGTTAGGGGAGAAACAAGTTACTTATATTTGGCTGGGAATGGAGGCAAAAAGTAGATAAAGACGTACCTTCTAACTATAATAATGGTTTTATGAAGATAATCATTCTCCTAAGGGCTTAAAATGTATACTTTTTTTAAAAAATGGGAAACTTTTTTAATTTATAGGAGTTGTATGAATAGTACAAACAAACCAAAATAAAACAAACCTCCTGTATATACCCTCTGACAAAAGTCTTATGTAAGTTTTGATGATTGTCCCATTATGCTCCTGAATTCATCAGGGTTTTCTAAGGAAACAGAACTGACAGGAGATATCTGTAAATGGTATGAGATATTAAAAAATTCTCTCATGCAACCATAGAGATGCACAAGTCCAAGTTCCATCACAGCTCTTAACAGCAAAAAAAATTCCATTTGGGGACTGAGATTTGCATGTTGTCGTGCCTTTCTAGTCTCCTTCAATCTAAAACATTTCCTTTATCATTCCTTGATTTTCATGACCTTGATATGTATGGATATTATAGGCCAGCCATCTTGTAGAATGCCCTTTGAGTTGGCATCCTCATGATTAAACCCACATTATTCACTTTTGGGCACAATATCATTGTGGTGCTGTTTTCTTCTTATTCTATTTCATTGGGGGTGAAAATGATGTCAACTTTTTTCCAGTACAAATAGCACTGACTTTTATTGGTTGATTATGATCCTGTCTTCCATGTTTCTCCAATAAAAAGTTACTTTTCCCTTCCTTTATAATTAATAAATATTTTGTGAGGAGACATTTTGATACATGTTTTTAAAAAATCTTGTTCTTCATCCCACTTCAACCCCAATAGTTTTAGCATACACTACTCTTTCTTGTCTGAATTAATTATCACTATAATAGCTGTCAAATAGTGATTTTTATAATTCCATCTTTCCTTACATATCTGTTAGTTGACATGTTACTATGAGGAAAAGCTTTAACTTCTCTCCAATTGGTAATTAATCTGTTTATTTATATCATTTTGTACTCATGGATTGAAAATTTTATTCAATGGATTATAATCTACTATTCTCATAATTTATTTTAATGTTCAAATTATATCAAACTTGACCATCAAGAGACTGTTCAAACTGCTTCTTTGTCCTTCTTTGAGCACTTCTTTGCTTTCTTGTTCAAAGTGTTCCAGACTCATCTTGTTCATTCCATGTCACTCCATGCTCCAATCCTGTGATTGATTAGCTATTTATCTAAGAAGGTTGTTTCCCTTTTATTGGAGGAAGGTACATACCATCATCTAGGAACTGGGTCATGACTTCTTGGTTTTCACTTCTCCATAGGTTTTCAAGCGTAGGATCTAAGATATATATATATATACATGCATTGATGAAACTTATGTATACACATATTCATATAAGTATGTATGTACATTTATGCAATTTATATTATATTTATATTGAAAACCATGAGTTCACACAGATTAATCCAATTTGTTACAGGGTTTATATTTGTATCTCCCTTCTCAATGAAAAATATCTGACTCTTGTTTTCTTCATTATATTATCTTTTGCTCAATATTGCTTTATATAGTCAATCTCCTAACTCTTATCAGGCCACCACACATTGTATGAGTCCCATCTACCACCAGGCTACTTTCTCACCCTACTGAGACATACTTAAGGTTCTTTAACTGAATTGGAAGGAGAGAAGGGAGGAAGGGAGAGATGGAGGGAGGGAAGGAAGGAAGGAAGGTGGCAAATATGGGGGAGGGGAGTATTACTTCTGTGGCGTATTCATAGCATTGGAACTGTACATCAATTAGGAAAGGAGCATGGAGAGGGAAGAGGAAAGTTTCAAGTATTGTATAATAGAAAATCCTAGTAAGGAAAGGAACAATAGAGAGAGACCATGGATTGGGAAACGTGGGGAAAAAAAATAAATGGCCAGAAAGGGACAGAAAATCAAACATTGTAGAATAATACTTAAGAAGCAAGAAGCTGACCAAAGATATTTCTACTAGATTTCACAGTTAGGTGACTTACTGGTAATCTGATTCTATACTTTACTGGGTTCATTGGAGGTCTGTTTTTAAAACTGGAAAGTGGTGAAAAGGCTTCATGGGTAATGCCCTAAAACCTGCATCCTTATAAACCTTATACAATTCATACAATTCTCTGTTCCTCTGTATAGACATAGTTCTCACTATGAAGCTATCAAATTTATCAAAATAAATCAAGATGAACTTAAATCATTAAGTAACTTTGCAAAAGAACAATTCTAGAAGAACACATCAAAGAACAGAAATTAAAAGGGAAATGTTTTAGGATTCCAGACAAAAAAGTGAGATGAAATAGGAAGAATTTTCAGGACTATGAGAATGTCTTGGACAAAGGTGAAGAATGAGCCACCTCGAGCCCCCTTTATTTATGTCTAGAGAAGAAGCACATTGTTAAGTGTTTTACTAGCAATCTGGAAAATGCTATTGCATTTAATCTTAGCAACCACCCTACAATGAAAATATTATTATTATTAACCATTTTTTAGACAAAAAAGTTAAGAGAATAATTAAATATCTTTCCTAAAGTCACATACTTAGAGAGTGGCAGACATAAGTTCGAAATCTAAGAACCTTTAGTTCCAATGATGTTGTCCTTTACAACGGGACTTTGAGTTATACGATATCTGATATCTCTTACAGTTCAAAATTATATTATTAATGGATCTGAAATAATCATATCTGCGAGAACAGAGAAAAGAAATGGGAATTGAGGGAGAAGTTTATATCTCGTAGAGATGGGGCAGGTTGTATTTCAGGATCATTTAAATCAAGAAAAGAGCCTTCCAATGAACTGGAGAGTAGGTGTTGCAACTCTGCTGAAATTCAAAGCTCAACTGGCAAATGGATGGATAAAAGATTTAAGTCTCTGGGACATATATTTATCAAGTATAGTGCTATGTATAGGTTTAAATAAAAGGGACAGAAGAGCCATGTGTAGAGAATCTGTAAATGAGTCTAACTCTGTTACACTGGGGAGCATAAATTCCAACGTAAGGCCCACTGGCAGGGTGCTGAATTCCTGAGCTGTCTGCCCTGCTTATAGTTTCTCCCATGACAACTAACAAGGAGATGATGATGGACAACACCCACCCCAAGGAACAGAAAATGCCCACAACTGCAAGCAAGATGGCTCAATCCATCTGCCCCATGGGATCTAAGCTCCCTCTCAATTAGAAGCAGAGTGGGAATCACCATCTCCAAATCCTCAAGATTGGGGAATGAACGATGGATAAGTAGACTTATTAAATTTCTAGTATAGACTTATTATTATTCTAGCAACGGAAGAACTTTTATCATTGATATAAAGGCAGTGGCTACCAGAGTTCTGAGGGAGAAGAAAAAATAGGTATAATTTGAGGGGCATTTTGGGGACATTGGAGTTGTCCTGCCTGACATTGCAGTGATGGATATAAGCCATTATGTATTTTGTCATAACTTATAAAATTGTGTGGGACAGAGTATAAATTATAATGTAAACTGTAATCCATGGTTAGTAGCAATGCCTCAATATGTGTTCATCAATTGTAACAAATGTACCACACTAATGAAGGATATTGTTGATGTGGGAAAGTGTGGGAGGGAGAAAGAGTGGGGCATATGGGAATTCTTTATATTTTTAATGTAACATTTATGTACTTTAAAGCTTCTTTAAAAATAAAAAAATTAATTAAAAAAAAAAAAAAAAAAAAAAAAAAAGAAGAGAGGCTTCCAGCAAAAATAATCATAGAGGAAAAGGAGGAAGATGGAGAGTAAAGGTAATAGTAGTAGTAATAATAGTGGTAGCACTATTGAATGGTGACTTCTATGAACCACATGTTGTTTTATTATTTCTACCTATAATTCATATATATGTAATTTGTACAATTTGCTTTATAGTATTATGCATGTACATACACACGCATGAACACACACATAGTTACATCTGTTTACAAATTTTCTTTTCAGGCAGGAATTCATATCTTTTTGGGTCTGGAATTACTTTTAATTGCTAATTATTTTTGCACAGGCCTCTGACATTTAAGATGAGGTGGACAAGAAAAGATTTTCCTATTTCTCTTCCAAATTCTTCCCACAAAATGACCTGTAGTGCTCTAATATACTTTTGTTTTTATTAGAGAAGCTGTGAACTTACAAAACAATTGTGTGTAAAATACAGAATACACCACCCCAACACCAACACCTTGCATAGGTGTGGTACATTTGTTACTAACGATGATAGCACTTCTTTATACTTGACTATTTTTAACAGTAGTTACCTTTGTTACAATTGATGAAATATTATTAAAATAGGTCTGTCTATTGTCCACTATTTATATTAGGCATATTTTCCCCATATACCACTATATTATTACCTTGTTTAGTATTATACATTTGTTATAATTCATGAAGGATCATTCTTATACTTGTACTATTAACTATGGTCCATCATCTACAATAGGGTTCACTCTATTGTACAGTCCTATGTTTTATCATTTAATTTTTATTCTAGTAAGATATACATCTTATAGTTTACTCTTTTAACCACATTCACATAAAGTATAATGCTGTTGATTACACTCACAAAAATGTGCTAACAACACCGCAATCCATTTCAAAACTTTTACCATCAGCCTAAATAGAAATTCCATACAAGTTAAGCACCAACTCCCCATTCTCTAACCCCATTCCAACTGCTGGTAACATATATTCTAGATTCTAACTCTATGGGTTTGCTTATTACAACTATTTCATATTAATGAAATCTTACAATATTTATCTTTTTTTGTCTGGCTTATTTTGCTCAACATAAGGTCCTCAAGTTTCATCCATATTGTTGCATGCATCAGCACTTCATTCCTTTTTATGGCTGAATAATATTCCATTGTATGTATATACCACATTTTGTTTATCCATTCATCAGTTAATGGACATTTGGGTTGCTTACATTGTTTGGCAATTCTGAATAATGCTGCTATGAACATTGGTGTGGAAATATCTGTTCGAGGTACTGCTTTCAGTTCTTCTGGTTATCTACTTAGTAGTGGGATTGCAAGATCATATGGTAACTCTATACTCGGCTTCCTGAGGAACTGCCAAACTGTCTTCCACAGCAGCTGCACAATTTTACATTCCCACTCACAATGAATGAGTGTTCCTATTTCTCCACACCCTCTCCAACAATTGTAGTTTTCTGTTTTTTTAATGGCTGTTCTAGTAGGTGGGAAATGATATCTTATAATGGTCTTTATATGCATTTCCCTAATAGGTAGTGATCTTGAATATCTTTTCATGTGCTTTTTGGCTATTTATATTTCCTATTTGGAGAAATGTCTATTTAAGTCTTTTGACCATTTTTAAATTGTGTTAGCTGGCTTTTTATTGTGGAGTGGTAGAATTTTAAAAATATATTCTGGATATTAACCCCTTATCAGATATGTGGTTTCCTGTTTTCTCCCACTGAGTAGGTTATCTTTTCACTTTCTTGACAAAGTCCTTTGTTTTTTATTTTGAGGCTGTCCCATTTATCTTTTTTTCTTTCATTATTTTGCTTTGGGTGTAAAGTCTAAGAAAACATTGCCTGTCACAAAATTGTGAAGATGCTTCCTTACATTTTCTTCTAGGAGATTTATTGTCTTGGTTGTTATATTTAGTTCTTTGAGTCATTTTGAATTAATTTTTGTATATGGTGTGAGAGAGAGGTTCTCTTTCATTCTTTTGTATAATGATATCCATTTCTCCTGGTACCATTTGTTGAAGAGACTATTCACCATCAGACTATCGAGTTGAATGAACTTGGCAGCCCTGTCAAAAATCAATTGGCCTTATGTGTGAAGGCCTATTTCTGAACCCTCAATTCAATCCATTGGTCAATATTTCTATCCTCATGCTAGTACCATGCTGTTTTCATCCCCCTAGCTTTGAATATGCTTTAAAATCAGGAAGTGTGAGTCCTCCAACTTTGTTTTTCAAGTTGTTTTGGCTATTTAGGGGCCCATACCCAAACAAATAAATTTGATAATTCACTCTTCCATTTCTGCAAAGTAGGTTGTTGGAATTTGGATTGGGATTGCATTGAATCTGTAAATTAATTTGGTTAGAATTGACATCTTAATGATAGTTAGTCTTCCGATCCATGAACATGGGATGTCCTTCCATTTATTTAGGTCTTCTTTCATTTCTTTTTAGAATGGTTTTTAGTTTTCTGTGTATAATTTCTTTACATACTTGGTTAAATATATTCCTAGATATTTGATTCTTTTAGTTACTGCTGTTTCTTGATTTCCTTCTCAGATTTCTTATTACTAGTGTATAGTTACACAACTGATGTTTGCATGCTGATCTTGTATCCTGACACTTTACTGAATGAACTCCTTTATTATCTCTAGTAGCTTTGTTGTAGATGTTTTGGGACTTTCTATATATAGGATCATGTCATCTGCAGATTTGGAAAGTTTTACTTCTTTTCCAATTTGGATGCTGTAGCAGTTTGACATTATTTATTATTCCAAAAATAGCTATTGGATTATGCTTGTAAACTGGTCTGTTCCTCTGGTCATGATTAAGTTATGATTAGGGCTTTGATTGGGCCACGTCAGTAGGGCATAAAAGACATGGTAAAAGACAGAGTTGGAGTTCTGATAATGAGTTTTAATGCTGGAGCCCAGGGAAGTAAGTACACAGAGGAGCTTGGTCATGAAGAATGAGAGAAGGCCCCGGGAAAAGAGACAAGCCATTTGCCTGATAGTCTACAGCCGGCATGGTGGAGAGAAGCAAGCCTGAGTCCAGAGAGAGGCAAGCCCCGGAAGAGAGGAACCCAGGAACCCTGAACCCTGGCAGACGTCAGCAGCCATCTTGCTCCAACACATGGCCATACACTTTGGTGAATAAAGGGACTTATACTTTATGGCCTGGTAACTGTAAGCTTCTAACCCAAATAAATACCCTTTATAAAAATCAACAGATTTCTGGTGTTTTGCATCAGCACCCTTTGGCTGACTAATACAGTTGCTTTTTTTTTCTTGCCTAACTATCTGGGCTAGAATTTCTAGCACAATGTAGAATAACAGGGGTGAAAACCCTTGTCTTTTTCCAGATCTTAGAGGGAAAGATTTAACTCTTTGACCATGAGTGCAATTTTAGAGTTATCATATATGTCCTTTATCATGTTAAGGAAGTTTCTTTCTCTTCCTAGCTTTTAAAATGTTTTTTTTTTTTTAATCAAGTAAGTGTGCTAGATTTTGTCAAAAGCCTTTTCTGCATCAATTGAGAGGATAATGTAGTTATTTCCCTAGTTTTGTTAATGTGGATTATTACATTAGTTGATTTTCTTATGTTGAAAGATTCTTGCATACCAGGGATAAAACCAACTTGATCATGGTGTATAATTCTTTTAATGTGCTGTTGGATTCAATTTGCAATTATTTTGTTGAGGATTTTTGCATCTATATTCAAAAGAGATTGGTCTCTTTTCTTATAGTATCTTTATCTGGCATTGATATGAAAGTGGTGTTGACTTCATAGAATAAGTTAGGTAGTGCTCCCTCCTCTTTAAAATTTTGGAAGCATTGGAGCAGGTATTAATTCCTCTTGGAATGATTGATAGAACTCACCTGTGGAGAAATCTGGTCCTGGGCTTTTCTTTCTTGGGAGATTTTTTTTATGACTGATTGAATATCTTTAATTGTAATTGGTCTGTTGAGGTTCTTTTTTTTTTTTTTTTTTTTAGATTCAGTGTAGATTGTTTGTTTCTAGGAAGTTGACCATTTCATCTAAGTTGTATAATTTTTTGGCATACAGTTGTTCACAGTATCCTCTTATGATCCTTTTTTATTTCTTTGGGGTCAGTAGTAATGTTCCCCCTCTCATTTCTGATTTTATTTATTTTCATCTTCTTTCCTTTTTTCTTTGTCAGTCTTGCTAAGGTTTGTCATAGAACCAATTTTGATTTTGTTTATTCTCTCCTTTGGTTTTTTCTTTTTTTTTCTTCACAGTTTCATTTATTTCTGCTCTAATCTTTGTTGTTTCTTTCCTTCTGCTTGCTTTGGGATTAGTTTGCTGTTGTTTTTCTAGTTACTCAATGTATATAGTTAGGCCTTTAATTTTAGCTCTTTCTTTTTTTTTTTAATTTAAGAATTTAGGGCTATAAATTTCCCTCTCAACTCTGTCTTCATTGCATCCCATAGGTTTTAATATGTTGTGTTCTCATTTTCCTTCATCTTGAGATATTTTCTGATTTCTCTTGCAATTTATTCCTCCCACTGATTGTCTAAGAATTTGTTGTTTAACATACATACATTGGAAAAATTCTCCGTTTCTCCATCTGTTATTAATTTACAGCTTCATTCTTATGGTAAGAGAAAGTGCTTTGTATAATTTCAATCCTTTTAAATTTATTGAGACTTGTTTTGTGACCTAACATGTGGCTTAGCCTGGAAAATGATCCATTTGCAATTGAGAGAATGTATATCCTGCTGTTTTGGGTTGCAAAATTCTGTATATGCTTGTTAGGTCTAGTTCATTTATCATATTATTCAAGTTCTCTGTTTCCATATTGATCCTCTGTCTAAATGTTCTTTCTGTTGATGAAAATGGTATATTGGCCTCCAACTATTATTGTAGTGTCTATTTCTCTCTTCAGTTTTGTTGGTCTTTGCCACATTTATTTTCAGACACCATGGTTAGGTATTTAAATATATAGGATTGTTATTTCTTCTTGATGGAATACCCTTTTATTAATATATAGATTCCGTTTTTGTCTCTTATAACAGTTTTGCATTTAAAATCTATTTTCTGAAATATTATTAAAGCTATCCCAGTTCTTTTTTTGGCTACAGTTGCAAGGAATATCTTTTTCCAAACTTTCACTTTCAATCTATTAGTGTTTTGGGGTCTAAGGTGAGTCTCTTGTAAACAGCAAATAGCTGGATCATACTTTCATATCCATTCTGCCAATCTGTGTCTTCTGATTGGGGAGTTTAATCCATTAATATTCAATGTTTTTATGATAAAGACAGTAATTACTTTAATCATTTTATCCTTTGTTTTTTATATGCTTTACCTTTTTGTCTGTCTCTCTTTATACCCTTTTAATTACCCTTACTGATAATCTTCATTTCTTCCCTATACTTCAAGCCACTCTTTCTTGTCTTTTTCTTTCAGCCTGCAGAATTCCATTTAGTATTTCTTGTATCACAGAAATCTTGTTGATGAAATCTCTTGGTTTCTCTTTATCTGTGCATATTTTAAACTCTCCTTCATTTTTGAAGGACAGTTTTGCCAGATAAAGATTTTGGCTGGCAGTTTTCCTCTTTTAGTACATTAACTATATCTTAGCACTGTCTTCTTTCCTCTATATTTTCTGATGCATAATCAGGACTTAGTCTTATTTCAGAGCCCTTGTATGTGAAAAATCACTTTTCTCTTGCTAATTTCCAAATTCTTTCTTTATCTTTGGCTTTTGATATTTGGATTACTATGTGTCTCAGAGTAAGTCTATTAATATTTATTATGTTTGAAGTACATTGTGTTTCTTGGACATGTGTATTAATGTTTTTAATTATAGCTGTGAAATTTTTGGCCATTATTTCCTAAAATATTCTTTTTGCCCCTTTTCCCTTCTCTTTCCTTCTGGGACAGGCATGATGTATATACTTGCATGCTTAATGCATTCATTCAAATCTCTGAAACTGCTCAATTTTTTCCATTCTTTTTTCTGTCTTTTGTAAGTAAGATTTTGATTACCCTGCCTTCTATTTCACTGATTCTTCCTTCTGCCTGTTCAGATCTGTTGTTGTATACCTATAGTGTATTTTTAATCTCTTCTATTGTGTCTTTCATCACCATAATTTTTGTATGTTTCCTTTTATACTTTGAAATTCTTCTTTATGTTCCCACAGTGTGTTTTTAATATCCTTTATCTCTTTAACCATATTTTCCTTCATTTCCTTGAATTGATTTAGGAGATTTGTTTGAACATCTTTGATTAAGTTGTTCCAAATTCTGTGTCTCCTTCTGAAGTTTTAGTTTTTTCCTTTGACTGGTGAATATCTTCCTGTTTCTTAGTATGGCTTGTCATTTTTTGATGATGCCTAGGCATCCCATTATCTTGATGTGTTTACTCTGAAGGTCAGTTTCTCTCTCTTGCCCAGGTTTTTATTGTTGATTGGCTTTGCATTAAGGTTCTTTCTTGATGCTTGGGTTAACTTATTCTAGACCTTTAGAATAGCCTGTTTTTAACTGATCAGATTCTTTTTGTTTTTCTTCATCTGATTTGTGCCCTGGATATGTGGTACAATTTTTAAGATTGCAGTTTTTGTGCAATTGTTTCTCTTCCAGGAGAAAGCTTTCTTTCTTTTCTATTCCTTCTCCAGGGATCTTGATCTGTATCATTTGTTTTTGTTTGCTTCTATAGTTTTTCATACTCTTTTCATTGTCTCTAGCTGCTTTTGCTCAGAGAGCAAATTCTGGAAAGAGGGTCATTCCAGAGAGGACATTCCCAAGCCAGTGTTTCCCAGTCAAAACTGTACTAGGGACCCATGATGGTGCCACAGACCAATTCCAAATTACCCTGTGGGGGGACCAGGAAGGTCACAAAAAGCCACTTTGATAGCTCCCCACCGCTGTGCTTTCCTAGCCTGCCCAGCAGATGCTGCCCTTCAGCTAACTGTTCCCTGTAGCCCTGAGGAGGCACTGCATCTAGAAATCTCCACCAGTTCTGTCCCTGTCCATGGTGGGGTTGAAACAATGGCTGCCACTGCCTTTTCCCAGGGTGCATTGAAGCAGTATCTCAGAACCAGAACTCAGTGATCCTAATTCACTAATCAAAGGCCATGATCAATGATAGGTCATACCCACCACTGTTCTTGGGAAAGAGAGTTTTTAAGTCCCTTTCTGTCACCAGTGAGATAGCCCAGGACCTGGGCTTTGGTGGAAGGACTGAGTCCTAGAACTCCCTACTCTACCATCTTCCCTGGAAGTCCCTCCAGACTAATTAATTCTAATTCACTTTTTAATTAAAGAAGTTGTGAGTTTACAAAACAAATATGCATAAAATACAGGATTCATGTACACCACCCCACCACCAACAGTTTGCATTGGTGTGGTACATTTGTTACTGTTGATGATAGCACACTTCTTAAAATAATTGTACTCTTTTTAACAGTAGTTACCTTTGTTAAAATTGATGAAATATTATTAAAATAGTTCTATATATCATCCATTATATATATTAGGTGTACTTTTCCCATATACCACCCTATAATTACCACCTTGTACTAGCATTATACATTTGTTATAATTCATGAAAGAACATTCTTATACTTGCACTAAGTATAGTCCATTGTCTCAATAGGGTTCACTGTGTTGTACAGTCCTATGTTTTATATTTTAATTTTTATTCTCATAACATATACATCTTAAACTTTCCTGTTAACCACCTTTCACCTATAAAGTACAGTGCTGTTGATTACATTCACAATAATATGTAACCATCACCACTATCCATTTCCAAAGCTTTACCATCAGCATAAATAGAAATTCTGTATGAGTTAAGCATCAACTCTCTTATCTCTAACATCATTTTATCTCCTGGTATCCTATATTTTACTCTATGGTTTTGTTTATTATAATTAGATCATAAGAGTGAAATCATACAATATTTGTGCTATTGTATTTGGCTTATTTCACTCAACATAATGTCCTCAAGGTTCATCTATGTTGCTGTAATCATAATGGCTTCATCCTTTTTTATAGCTGAATAATACTTTAATGGCAGGTAGGAGGTAGCTGCTCTCATCCATTTCAAACTTCCATGGACTATTATTGTTCTTTCTCTCAATTATAATTTAAACAATCAAAACTTATTTAGCTTCGATAGCAAATAAGTCAATGAATCCAGAGCCGTCACCATTATTTGAACCCCCTCTAGTTTGTGTCTTTCTAGTACTAAGAGAATGAAAGACAATCATACAGTTTTCCAGAAACAGCATCATTAGTTGTAGAAGAAAAGGCTTATCACTTTCTCTCATGGTGTGATACTGTATTAGTCAGCCAAAGGGGTGCTGATGCAAAATAACAGAAATCTGTTGGTTTTTATAAAGAGTATTTATTTGGGGTAGAAGCTTACAGTTACCAGGCCATAAAGCATGTTACTTCCCTCACCAAGGTCTTTTGCCACATGTTGTAGCAAGATGGCTGCCGACATCTGCAAGAGTTCAGGCTTCCTGGGTTCCTCTCTTTCCTGGGCTTGTTTCTCTCTGGGCTCTGCTGCCCTGCTCTCTCCACAAGGCCAGCTATAGATTATCAGGCAAAAGATTCATTTCTCTTCCCGGAGCCTCTGCCATGTCTAATGAGCCTTCTCTCTTTCCTCATGTATCTGCTTCTCTGTGTGTTTACTTCCTGGGCTCCAGAATCAAAATTTTCACCTCCCTTCTCTGCAGTGCAGTAATGTGGTCCAATCAAAGCCTTAATCATTATTTAATCAAGTAAAAGTGAAACCTCTGAATCCAAAATAATCTAATATGCCCAGAGGAACAAACCAGTTTACAAACAAAATCCAATACCTATTTTTGGAATTTATAAACAATATCAAACTGCAACAGATATCTTTTGAATGCCAATGAAAATAGATTTTTTTAAATGCTGTTACACCATTTTTAATAGTATCTTATTGATGCATATGTGAACTTTGCCTATATTAGTTATTTATTATAACTAATGTATTTCCATGTTTTTCCCACACCAAAGATGGTGGGGAAGGCAACTATTATAATATTTTAGGTTAAAAGTAGTAGAGAATTTCAAATTGTGCTTAGGACAAAGATAAAACAGTTATTTAAACATGAATTGATTTATAGAAAATTTTATGCAGTATTACAAGTCATACTGAGATAAACAATAAATATGTGCTGTTTTAAACAATAGGCATTTATTTATTTTGCAATTTTGCAAAATGGCATTTCTGGCTGGCCTCAGCCAAGCAATTCTTTTGGTCTGCTCCAGCTTTAGTTGATCCTGACTGGACTCATTCATCTATCTCTCAGCCACTGTTGGGTTGGCTGTGGACTTCTTGGTGTCCATTGTCCTTATCTTGATAGCTGGGATGAATGGGGTTTTCTCTCCATAGTTTCTCATCCTCCATCAAGCTTTGTAGGTCTTGTTCATCTGAGGTCAGGATACCAGAGCAGTAAGAGAGCATGCTTCAATGGGAGAGTACTTTTTGCATTGTCTTATATCATGTTTATTAGGCTGTGTCAGATTTGCTACTACCCATTGACCAAAATAAGCTACACAGTCAAGGCCAGAGTCAGTGTGAGAAAACAACCACCAAAGGGTAAGGGTAAAGGGAAGATGTGAACAAATTTACCACATGAGATATTTCAAATTTGTAAGGTTACATGCAAATGACTGCTTGGATATATCCAGATAGATATGAGTATAGATAGATATAGATATAGATAGATATAGATATAGATATAGATATAGATATAGATATAGATATAGATATAGATATAGATATAGATATAGATATAGATA